>OY804583.1:117059731-117294230 GCA_963680875.1 Bathymodiolus brooksi | reverse complement strand
ACAAACAATACCACACTGTAAGACAAACAATACCACACTGTAAGACAAACAATACCACACTGTAAGACAAACAATACCACACTGTAAGACAAACAATACCACACTGTAAGACAAACAATACCACACTGTAAGACAAACAATACCACACTGTAAGACAAACAATACCACACTGTAAGACAAACAATACCACACTGTAAGACAAACAATACCACACTGTAAGACAAACAATACCACACTGTAAGACAAACAATACCACACTGTAAGACAAACAATACCACACTGTAAGACAAACAATACCACACTGTAAGACAAACAATACCACACTGTAAGACAAACAATACCACACTGTAAGACAAACAATACCACACTGTAAGACAAACAATACCACACTGTAAGACAAACAATACCACACTGTAAGACAAACAATACCACACTGTAAGACAAACAATACCACACTGTAAGACAAACAATACCACACTGTAAGACAAACAATACCACACTGTAAGACAAACAATACCACACTGTAAGACAAACAATACCACACTGTAAGACAAACAATACCACACTGTAAGACAAACAATACCACACTGTAAGACAAACAATACCACACTGTAAGACAAACAATACCACACTGTAAGACAAACAATACCACACTGTAAGACAAACAATACCACACTGTAAGACAAACAATACCACACTGTAAGACAAACAATACCACACTGTAAGACAAACAATACCACACTGTAAGACAAACAATACCACACTGTAAGACAAACAATACCACACTGTAAGACAAACAATACCACACTGTAAGACAAACAATACCACACTGTAAGACAAACAATACCACACTGTAAGACAAACAATACCACACTGTAAGACAAACAATACCACACTGTAAGACAAACAATACCACACTGTAAGACAAACAATACCACACTGTAAGACAAACAATACCACACTGTAAGACAAACAATACCACACTGTAAGACAAACAATACCACACTGTAAGACAAACAATACCACACTGTAAGACAAACAATACCACACTGTAAGACAAACAATACCACACTGTAAGACAAACAATACCACACTGTAAGACAAACAATACCACACTGTAAGACAAACAATACCACACTGTAAGACAAACAATACCACACTGTAAGACAAACAATACCACACTGTAAGACAAACAATACCACACTGTAAGACAAACAATACCACACTGTAAGACAAACAATACCACACTGTAAGACAAACAATACCACACTGTAAGACAAACAATACCACACTGTAAGACAAACAATACCACACTGTAAGACAAACAATACCACACTGTAAGACAAACAATACCACACTGTAAGACAAACAATACCACACTGTAAGACAAACAATACCACACTGTAAGACAAACAATACCACACTGTAAGACAAACAATACCACACTGTAAGACAAACAATACCACACTGTAAGACAAACAATACCACACTGTAAGACAAACAATACCACACTGTAAGACAAACAATACCACACTGTAAGACAAACAATACCACACTGTAAGACAAACAATACCACACTGTAAGACAAACAATACCACACTGTAAGACAAACAATACCACACTGTAAGACAAACAATACCACACTGTAAGACAAACAATACCACACTGTAAGACAAACAATACCACACTGTAAGACAAACAATACCACACTGTAAGACAAACAATACCACACTGTAAGACAAACAATACCACACTGTAAGACAAACAATACCACACTGTAAGACAAACAATACCACACTGTAAGACAAACAATACCACACTGTAAGACAAACAATACCACACTGTAAGACAAACAATACCACACTGTAAGACAAACAATACCACACTGTAAGACAAACAATACCACACTGTAAGACAAACAATACCACACTGTAAGACAAACAATACCACACTGTAAGACAAACAATACCACACTGTAAGACAAACAATACCACACTGTAAGACAAACAATACCACACTGTAAGACAAACAATACCACACTGTAAGACAAACAATACCACACTGTAAGACAAACAATACCACACTGTAAGACAAACAATACCACACTGTAAGACAAACAATACCACACTGTAAGACAAACAATACCACACTGTAAGACAAACAATACCACACTGTAAGACAAACAATACCACACTGTAAGACAAACAATACCACACTGTAAGACAAACAATACCACACTGTAAGACAAACAATACCACACTGTAAGACAAACAATACCACACTGTAAGACAAACAATACCACACTGTAAGACAAACAATACCACACTGTAAGACAAACAATACCACACTGTAAGACAAACAATACCACACTGTAAGACAAACAATACCACACTGTAAGACAAACAATACAACACTGTAAGACAAACAATACCACACTGTAAGACAAACAATACCACACTGTAAGACAAACAATACCACACTGTAAGACAAACAATACCACACTGTAAGACAAACAATACCACACTGTAAGACAAACAATACCACACTGTAAGACAAACAATACCACACTGTAAGACAAACAATACCACACTGTAAGACAAACAATACCACACTGTAAGACAAACAATACCACACTGTAAGACAAACAATACCACACTGTAAGACAAACAATACCACACTGTAAGACAAACAATACCACACTGTAAGACAAACAATACCACACTGTAAGACAAACAATACACACTGTAAGACAAACAATACCACACTGTAAGACAAACAATACCACACTGTAAGACAAACAATACCACACTGTAAGACAAACAATACCACACTGTAAGACAAACAATACCACACTGTAAGACAAACAATACCACACTGTAAGACAAACAATACCACACTGTAAGACAAACAATACCACACTGTAAGACAAACAATACCACACTGTAAGACAA
The DNA here is from genome assembly GCA_963680875.1 of Bathymodiolus brooksi. Classification (NCBI taxonomy): domain Eukaryota; kingdom Metazoa; phylum Mollusca; class Bivalvia; order Mytilida; family Modiolidae; genus Bathymodiolus; species Bathymodiolus brooksi. The sequence goes on along the minus strand of OY804583.1, from coordinate 117,291,279 downwards.
ACAATACCACACTGTAAGACAAACAATACCACACTGTAAGACAAACAATACCACACTGTAAGACAAACAATACCACACTGTAAGACAAACAATACCACACTGTAAGACAAACAATACCACACTGTAAGACAAACAATACCACACTGTAAGACAAACAATACCACACTGTAAGACAAACAATACCACACTGTAAGACAAACAATACCACACTGTAAGACAAACAATACCACACTGTAAGACAAACAATACCACACTGTAAGACAAACAATACCACACTGTAAGACAAACAATACCACACTGTAAGACAAACAATACCACACTGTAAGACAAACAATACCACACTGTAAGACAAACAATACCACACTGTAAGACAAACAATACCACACTGTAAGACAAACAATACCACACTGTAAGACAAACAATACCACACTGTAAGACAAACAATACCACACTGTAAGACAAACAATACCACACTGTAAGACAAACAATACCACACTGTAAGACAAACAATACCACACTGTAAGACAAACAATACCACACTGTAAGACAAACAATACCACACTGTAAGACAAACAATACCACACTGTAAGACAAACAATACCACACTGTAAGACAAACAATACCACACTGTAAGACAAACAATACCACACTGTAAGACAAACAATACCACACTGTAAGACAAACAATACCACACTGTAAGACAAACAATACCACACTGTAAGACAAACAATACCACACTGTAAGACAAACAATACCACACTGTAAGACAAACAATACCACACTGTAAGACAAACAATACCACACTGTAAGACAAACAATACCACACTGTAAGACAAACAATACCACACTGTAAGACAAACAATACCACACTGTAAGACAAACAATACCACACTGTAAGACAAACAATACCACACTGTAAGACAAACAATACCACACTGTAAGACAAACAATACCACACTGTAAGACAAACAATACCACACTGTAAGACAAACAATACCACACTGTAAGACAAACAATACCAACCACACTGTAAGACAAACAATACCACACTGTAAGACAATCAATTACCACACTGTAAGACAAACAATACAACACTGTAAGACAAACAATACCACACTGTAAGACAAACAATACCACACTGTAAGACAAACAATACCACACTGTAAGACAAACAATACCACACTGTAAGACAAACAATACCACACTGTAAGACAAACAATACAACACTGTAGACAAACAATAAACACTTAGACAACATACCACACTGTAAGACAAACAATACCACACTGTAAGACAAACAATACCACACTGTAAGACAAACCAATACCACACTGTAAGACAAACAATACCACACTGTAAGACAAACAATACACACTGTAAGACAAACAATACCACACTGTAAGACAAACACAATAACCAACACTGTAAGACAAACAATACCACACTGTAAGACAAACAATACCACACTGTAAGACAAACAATACCACACTGTAAGACAAACAATACCACACTGTAAGACAAACAATACCACACTGTAAGACAAACAATACCACACTGTAAGACAAACAATACCACACTGTAAGACAAACAATACCACACTGTAAGACAAACAATACCACACTGTAAGACAAACAATACCACACTGTAAGACAAACAATACCAATACCACATACCACACTGTAAGACAAACAATACCACACTGTAAGACAAACAATACCACACTGTAAGACAAACAATACCACACTGTAAGACAAACAATACCACACTGTAAGACAAACAATACCACACTGTAAGACAAACAATACCACACTGTAAGACAAACAATACCACACTGTAAGACAAACAATACCACACTGTAAGACAAACAATACCACACTGTAAGACAAACAATACCACACTGTAAGACCAAACAATACCACACTGTAAGACAAACAATACCACACTGTAAGACAAACAATACCACACTGTAAGACAAACAATACCACACTGTAGACAAACAATACCACACTGTAAGACAAACAATACCACACTGTAAGACAAACAATACCACACTGTAAGACAAACAATACCACACTGTAAGTACAAACAATACCACACTGTAAGACAAACAATACCACACTGTAAGACAAACAATACCACACTGTAAGACAAACAATACCACACTGTAAGACAAACAATACCACACTGTAAGACAAACAATACCACACTGTAAGCTACCACATAGACAAACAATACCACACTGTAAGACAAACAATAACCACACTGTAAGACAAACAATACCACACTGTAAGACAAACAATACCACACTGTAAGACAAACAATACCACACTGTAAGACAAACAATACACACTGTAAGACAACAATACCACACTGTAAGACAAACAATACCACACTGTAAGACAAACAATACCACACTGTAAGACAAACAATACCACACTGTAAGACAAACAATACCACACTGTAAGACAAACAATACCACACTGTAAGACAAACAATACCACACTGTAAGACAAACAATACCACACTGTAAGACAAACAATACCACACTGTAAGACAAACAATACCACACTGTAAGACAAACAATACCACACTGTAAGACAAACAATACCACACTGTAAGACAAACAATACCACACTGTAAGACAAACAATACCACACTGTAAGACAAACAATACCACACTGTAAGACAAACAATACACACTGTAAGACAAACAATACCACACTGTAAGACAAACAATACCACACTGTAAGACAAACAATACCACACTGTAAGACAAACAATACCACACTGTAAGACAAACAATACCACACTGTAAGACAAACAATACCACACTGTAAGACAAACAATACCACACTGTAAGACAAACAATACCACACTGTAAGACAAACAATACCACACTGTAAGACAAACAATACCACACTGTAAGACAAACAATACCACACTGTAAGACAAACAATACCACACTGTAAGACAAACAATACCACACTGTAAGACAAACAATACCACACTGTAAGACAAACAATACCACACTGTAAGACAAACAATACCACACTGTAAGACAAACAATACCACACTGTAAGACAAACAATACCACACTGTAAGACAAACAAATACCACACTGTAAGACAAACAATACCACACTGTAAGACAAACAATACCACACTGTAAGACAAACAATACCACACTGTAAGACAAACAATACCACACTGTAAGACAAACAATACCACACTGTAAGACAAACAATACCACACTGTAAGACAAACAATACCACACTTGTAAGACAAACAATACCACACTGTAAGACAAACAATACCACACTGTAAGACAAACAATACCACACTGTAAGACAAACAATACCACACTGTAAGACAAACAATACCACACTGTAAGACAAACAATACCACACTTGTAAGACAAACAATACCACACTGTAAGACAAAACAATACCACACTGTAAGACAAACAATACCAACACTGTAAGACAAACAATACCACACTGTAAGACAAACAATACCACACTGTAAGACAAACAATACCACACTGTAAGACAAACAATACCACACTGTAAGACAAACAATACCACACTGTAAGACAAACAATACCACACTGTAAGACAAACAATACCACACTGTAAGACAAACAATACCACACTGTAAGACAAACAATACCACACTGTAAGACAAACAATACCACACTGTAAGACAAACAATACCACACTGTAAGACAAACAATACCACACTGTAAGACAAACAATACCACACTGTAAGACAAACAATACCACACTGTAAGACAAACAATACCACACTGTAAGACAAACAATACCACACTGTAAGACAAACAATACCACACTGTAAGACAAACAATACAACACTGTAAGACAAACAATACCACACTGTAAGACAAACAATACCACACTGTAAGACAAACAATACCACACTGTAAGACAAACAATACCACACTGTAAGACAAACAATACCACACTGTAAGACAAACAATACCACACTGTAAGACAAACAATACCACACTGTAAGACAAACAATACCACACTGTAAGACAAACAATACCACACTGTAAGACAAACAATACCAACACTGTAAGACAAACAATACCACACTGTAAGACAAACAATACCACACTGTAAGACAAACAATACCACACTGTAAGACAAACAATACCACACTGTAAGACAAACAATACCACACTGTAAGACAAACAATACCACACTGTAAGACAAACAATACAACACTGTAAGACAAACAATACCACACTGTAAGACAAACAATACCACACTGTAAGACAAACAATACAACACTGTAAGACAAACAATACCACACTGTAAGACAAACAATACCACACTGTAAGACAAACAATACCACACTGTAAGACAAACAATACCACACTGTAAGACAAACAATACCACACTGTAAGACAAACAATACACACTGTAAGACAAACAATACCAACACTGTAAGACAAACAATACCACACTGTAAGACAAACAATACAACACTGTAAGACAAACAATACCACACTGTAAGACAAACAATACCACACTGTAAGACAAACAATACCACACTGTAAGACAAACAATACCACACTGTAAGACAAACAATACAACACTGTAAGACAAACAATACCACACTGTAAGACAAACAATACAACACTGTAAGACAAACAATACCACACTGTAAGACAAACAATACCACACTGTAAGACAAACAATACCACACTGTAAGACAAACAATACCACACTGTAGACAAACAATACCACACTGTAAGACAAACAATACCACACTGTAAGACAACAATACCACACTGTAAGACAAACAATACCACACTGTAAGACAAACAATACCACACTGTAAGACAAACAATACCACACTGTAAGACAAACAATACCACACTGTAAGACAAACAATACCACACTGTAAGACAAACAATACCACACTGTAAGACAAACAATACCACACTGTAAGACAAACAATACCACACTGTAAGACAAACAATACACACTGTAAGACAAACAATACCACACTGTAAGACAAACAATACCACACTGTAAGACAAACAATACCACACTGTAAGACAAAACAATACCACACTGTAAGACAAACAATACCACACTGTAAGACAAACAATACCACACTGTAAGACAAACAATACCACACTGTAAGACAAACAATACCAACACTGTAAGACAAACAATACCACACTGTAAGACAAACAATACCACACTGTAAGACAAACAATACCACACTGTAAGACAAACAATACCACACTGTAAGACAAACAATACCACACTGTAAGACAAACAATACCACACTGTAAGACAAACAATACCACACTGTAAGACAAACAATACCACACTGTAAGACAAACAATACGCACTGTAAGACAAACAATACCACATTCTGTAAGACAAACAATACAACACTGTAAGACAAACAATACCACACTGTAAGACAAACAATACCACACTGTAAGACAAACAATACCACACTGTAAGACAAACAATACCACACTGTAAGACAAACAATACCACACTGTAAGACAAACAATACCACACTGTAAGACAAACAATACCACACTGTAAGACAAACAATACCACACTGTAAGACAAACAATACCACACTGTAAGACAAACAATACCACACTGTAAGACAAACAATACCACACTGTAAGACAAACAATACCACACTGTAAGACAAACAATACCACACTGTAAGACAAACAATACCACACTGTAAGACAAACAATACCACACTGTAAGACAAACAATACAACACTGTAAGACAAACAATACCACACTGTAAGACAAACAATACCACACTGTAAGACAAACAATACCACACTGTAAGACAAACAATACCACACTGTAAGACAAACAATACCACACTGTAAGACAAACAATACCACACTGTAAGACAAACAATACAACACTGTAAGACAAACAATACCACACTGTAAGACAAACAATACCACACTGTAAGACAAACAATACCACACTGTAAGACAAACAATACAACACTGTAAGACAAACAATACAACACTGTAAGACAAACAATACCACACTGTAAGACAAACAATACCACACTGTAAGACAAACAATACCACACTGTAAGACAAACAATACCACACTGTAAGACAAACAATACCACACTGTAAGACAAACAATACAACACTGTAAGACAAACAATACCACACTGTAAGACAAACAATACCACACTGTAAGACAAACAATACCACACTGTAAGACAAACAATACCACACTGTAAGACAAACAATACCAACACTGTAAGACAAACAATACCACACTGTAAGACAAACAATACCACACTGTAAGACAAACAATACCACACTGTAAGACAAACAATACCACACTGTAAGACAAACAATACCACACTGTAAGACAAACAATACCACACTGTAAGACAAACAATACCACACTGTAAGACAAACAATACCACACTGTAAGACAAACAATACAACACTGTAAGACAAACAATACCACACTGTAAGACAAACAATACCACACTGTAAGACAAACAATACCACACTGTAAGACAAACAATACCACACTGTAAGACAAACAATACCACACTGTAAGACAAACAATACCACACTGTAAGACAAACAATACACACTGTAAGACAAACAATACAAACTGTAAGAAATACCACACTGTAAGACAAACAATACCACACTGTAAGACAAACAATACCACACTGTAAGACAAACAATACCACACTGTAAGACAAACAATACCACACTGTAAGACAAACAATACCACACTGTAAGAACAAACAATACCACACCTGTAAGACAAACAATACCACACTGTAAGACAAACCAATACCACACTGTAAGACAAACAATACCACACTGTAAGACAAACAATACCACACTGTAAGACAAACAATACAACACTGTAAGACAAACAATACCACACTGTAAGACAAACAATACCACACTGTAAGACAAACAATACCACACTGTAAGACAAACAATACCACACTGTAAGACAAACAATACCACACTGTAAGACAACAATACACACTTGTAAGACAAACATACCACTGTAAGACAAACAATACCACACTGTAAGACAAACAATACCACACTGTAAGACAAACAATACAACACTGTAAGACAAACAATACCACACTGTAAGACAAACAATACAACACTGTAAGACAAACAATACAACACTGTAAGACAAACAATACCACACTGTAAGACAAACAATACCACACTGTAAGACAAACAATACCACACTGTAAGACAAACAATACCACACTGTAAGACAAACAATACCACACTGTAAGACAAACAATACCACACTGTAAGACAAACAATACCACACTGTAAGACAAACAATACCACACTGTAAGACAAACAATACAACACTGTAAGACAAACAATACCACACTGTAAGACAAACAATACCACACTGTAAGACAAACAATACCACACTGTAAGACAAACAATACCACACTGTAAGACAAACAATACCACACTGTAAGACAAACAATACCACACTGTAAGACAAACAATACCACACTGTAAGACAAACAATACCACACTGTAAGACAAACAATACCACACTGTAAGACAAACAATACCAACACTGTAAGACAAACAATACACACTGTAAGACAAACAATACCACACTGTAAGACAAACAATACCACACTGTAAGACAAACAATACCACACTGTAAGACAAACAATACCACACTGTAAGACAAACAATACCACACTGTAAGACAAACAATACCACACTGTAAGACAAACAATACCACACTGTAAGACAAACAATACAACACTGTAAGACAAACAATACCACACTGTAAGACAAACAATACCACACTGTTAAGACAAACAATACCACACTGTAAGACAAACAATACCACACTGTAAGACAAACAATACCACACTGTAAGACAAACAATACCACACTGTAAGACAAACAATACAACACTGTAAGACAAACAATACCACACTGTAAGACAAACAATACCACACTGTAAGACAAACAATACCACACTGTAAGACAAACAATACCACACTGTAAGACAAACAATACCACACTGTAAGACAAACAATACCACACTGTAAGACAAACAATACCACACTGTAAGACAAACAATACCACACTGTAAGACAAACAATACCACACTGTAAGACAAACAATACCACACTGTAAGACAAACAATACCACACTGTAAGACAAACAATACCACACTGTAAGACAAACAATACCACACTGTAAGACAAACAATACCACACTGTAAGACAAACAATACCACACTGTAAGACAAACAATACCACACTGTAAGACAAACAATACCACACTGTAAGACAAACAATACCACACTGTAAGACAAACAATACCACACTGTAAGACAAACAATACCACACTGTAAGACAAACAATACCACACTGTAAGACAAACAATACCACACTGTAAGACAAACAATACAACACTGTAAGACAAACAATACAACACTGTAAGACAAACAATACAACACTGTAAGACAAACAATACCACACTGTAAGACAAACAATACCACACTGTAAGACAAACAATACCACACTGTAAGACAAACAATACCACACTGTAAGACAAACAATACAACTGTAAGACAAAATACCACACTGTAAGACAAACAATACCACACTGTAAGACAAACAATACCACACTGTAAGACAAACAATACCACACTGTAAGACAAACAATACCACACTGTAAGACAAACAATACCACACTGTAAGACAAACAATACCACACTGTAAGACAAACAATACCACACTGTAAGACAAACAATACCACACTGTAAGACAAACAATACCACACTGTAAGACAAACAATACCACACTGTAAGACAAACAATACCACACTGTAAGACAAACAATACCACACTGTAAGACAAACAATACCACACTGTAAGACAAACAATACCACACTGTAAGACAAACAATACCACACTGTAAGACAAACAATACCACACTGTAAGACAAACAATACCACACTGTAAGACAAACAATACCACACTGTAAGACAAACAATACCACACTGTAAGACAAACAATACCACACTGTAAGACAAACAATACCACACTGTAAAACAAACAATACAACACTGTAAGACAAACAATACCACACTGTAAGACAAACAATACCACACTGTAAGACAAACAATACCACACTGTAAGACAAACAATACCACACTGTAAGACAATAATACCACACTGTAAGACAAACAATACCACACTGTAAGACAAACAATACCACACTGTAAGACAAACAATACCACACTGTAAGACAAACAATACCACACTGTAAGACAAACAATACAACACTGTAAGACAAACAATACCACACTGTAAGACAAACAATACCACACTGTAAGACAAACAATACCACACTGTAAGACAAACAATACCACAGTGTAAGACAAACAATACAACACTGTAAGACAAACAATACCACACTGTAAAACAAACAATACCACACTGTAAGACAAACAATACCACACTGTAAGACAAACAATACCACACTGTAAGACAAACAATACCACACTGTAAGACAAACAATACCACACTGTAAAACAAACAATACAACACTGTAAGACAAACAATACCACACTGTAAGACAAACAATACCACACTGTAAGACAAACAATACCACACTGTAAGACAAACAATACCACACTGTAAGACAATAATACCACACTGTAAGACAAACAATACCACACTGTAAGACAAACAATACCACACTGTAAGACAAACAATACCACACTGTAAGACAAACAATACCACACTGTAAGACAAACAATACAACACTGTAAGACAAACAATACCACACTGTAAGACAAACAATACCACACTGTAAGACAAACAATACCACACTGTAAGACAAACAATACCACACTGTAAGACAAACAATACCACACTGTAAGACAAACAATACCACACTGTAAGACAAACAATACCACACTGTAAGACAAACAATACCACACTGTAAGACAAACAATACCACACTGTAAGACAAACAATACCACACTTTAAAACAAACAATACCACACTGTAAGACAAACAATACCACACTGTAAGACAAACAATACCACACTGTAAGACAAACAATACCACACTGTAAGACAAACAATACCACACTGTAAGACAAACAATACCACACTGTAAAACAAACAATACCACACTGTAAGACAAACAATACCACACTGTAAGACAAACAATACCACACTGTAAGACAAACAATACCACACTGTAAGACAAACAATACCACACTGTAAGACAAACAATACCACACTGTAAGATGAGTTCTAAGATCTAATAGGAAAATCGTAGAAAGAGACAAACTCAATACACCTAACAACAATATTATATTTCAAGAAGAGGGAATAGTTAAAAACAGACAAAATCCAAAATACACAAAACAAACAAATGAAACACAAGATAAAAAAAATACATTGATGATTAATAGAATTGTACAACTTTCTTTTCATAATTATATATGTTCCTGGGTGTATTGTTAGTTGTTTAGTATCACTCTCTGGTTTATTTTGTTATATAATATTGGTTACAACTGTATCATATTATCATGAATTTCACTGTGTGCACTTGATCGAATATTAAGATAATACACAACATGTACAAGTAGTCAGCTAGAATATGTGTCATGCCACATTGCTTTCTTTGTTCATCTGTATTTCTGATCCAAACAAAAATATTTTCCAGTCATTCCCGGAACGAAGTAGAATAAGAATTCCTAATAAAAACAAAAGACAATTCCACGTATTCTCGATCCTAGAATAGCAATATCACAGCACAATGACAACATTAAATATATTCTTGTAAAGACAAAATACAGAACAATAACTTTATATTAAGATACAATATCTAGTTCCTATTTAAATACATATTAAATATAAAAGGTTTCAGATATATTTTTCATGAGCACTAAATTAGATATCTACGGTTTTATTACTATCACTTGATCGATACCTCTGCAGGTGGACTATTAGTCCGCGAGTGCATCATCCGGCCAGTAGTCTCTGCTTCCTCACTGGCATGGTTTATTAAAAAGTTATTAATGAAATTGTGTAAACAATGTAATTATTACTAAAGCTAAAGCCTCCTATTGTGCTTCTTGCTTCCAAAGAACGTTATATTTAATAATATAATAGTCTTTATTCGTAAGCAATACAGCTCATAGAATATAATTCAATTACAAAATGATAAAACATCAGTGAAATACACAAATTAATGAAATAAACAATACACTATACATTATGAAACATACATAGGATAAATGATAGAGAAAGTGTAATATTACTTATACATTATTTCTAATTTTTTCTGCCAAACACAAACATTTACCGAGGTTATTTAACTCTTTGACATTATGAGCAGGCAATAGTTGCACAAGTTTAAATGAAGATGGTCTTCTCCATTAATATGGTTTAATGTAAGTCTTTCTAATATTGTCATATTTTTAACAAACTAAAATAAAATGATATTCATCTTCAATGAGATTATCATAACAAACATTACAAGTACGCATATTTCTTTCTATGTTATAAAATCTTCCAGTTTCAATACTTAAACTGTGTGAGGACAAACGATATTTATGAATGAATGTTTTATAAATACAATTAACATGGCGATCTAAGTAAAACTGTAGCCCATATGGGTCATAACCAAATTTATATAAGACGCATTTTGGTGATTCATCATAAAATGTAACCATTTCACTTATGAATCTAGATTCAACCCTCTCTCTGACATAAAAATACATTAGTAGGCTTTCTAATCCTTTGACGATGAAAGTTATTCCAGAATCGCGTCATGCATACTAAATTAGATGTCAGCGGTTTCCTTGGCGTCTCCATATTACAATTACTTATAATCTACCGCATCTACGACTATGATATGAAGACGTTGTCACAGTAATAGCGTAAATACCGGAAGTCGTCTGCAGAGAAATTCAGACGTCAAGACACGAAAAAGACGGAACGTGGTCGGAATTGACATGATTCGAAACAACCGTATTAGATGTCTATGTTTTAATTATGAGCAACAAAATCCTCTGATTCCTAATTTAATACATAATATGAAACCGGCACGGCCATGAATCTCGCGCATCTGAAAATTCTCTGGCAATTTCATCAAAAGTGTCGAGATTTTTTGGGCCGAGATATATTGGGGACGACTTTTTTTAGGGCCAAATCTAGTCTCATTCAATCGAGCTGTCGTTCCTTTATTCGAGTTATCGTTCCTTAAGAAATCTCAAAAGTTAACTTCCGCGTAGAAACAAAAATTCTTGTCAGTATATCAGAAGAGATTTAATAAATTAAAAAATATCAATATAAGTAAAACAAGTTAGCAAAATAACTTTTATTACACACGGGTTCCGGGTTTCAGTGGTATCGGACGTACGACTGAGGGTACGAGACTTCAGGATCACATTTGCGCTTTATGCTAAGAAGATCTTCATTAGTTGAGTGTGTTAGTGTGTTACACGGAAACCGGTGTTTACAAAGCGTCGAATTTTGTTTTCTTCGACAGTATGTTCAACCATGTTTGTTAAAAAATCCTAAGTACACATTTTATACCATAAAGTGCTCGCTTAATTTAATTTTTGAAGGTTTGAGAGATAATTTGTTGAGCTTACCTTTCATAGTTTTCGGTTCAGTTCGTTGTCTTAAGATATGTTAAAAAAATAAGATTTTAATATTCTCTTTTTTTTGTCATATCTTAACTCATGCTTAATCCCAGATCTTATCAAAGCAATTTTCGCCAAAAAATCAATAAAGCTAGTTAGTTGCTAATTAGGTAGGATATCTTAAAACATTACTTAAGAAATGAGAAAAAATATAATTAACTACACTTGTAAATTACGTAATATATTTTCAGACACCCATACCTGCAAATTATGTAGCTTATCTTGGAACATTACTTAAGAAAGGATAATAATTATGATTAAGTACATGTGTAGACAATCTTTGTAATAATCATGTAATTTTTTTTCAGACACTCATACATGCAAATTAGGTAGATTACTGTGAAAGAACTTTTATTCGTTGGAACCAATTTTCGTAGTTTCTACAAAATGCATTCATCCACGCGTTCTTGAATTCGTATTTTCTAAGACTACAGGCAACACTCATTGGGTAAAATCTAATTTCGTTAGATTTTCATTTTCGTGGTTTAAGTGAACTACAAAATCCACGAAAACATAGAACCCCATGATGAATAATGATTTCACAGTATCTTGAAACATTACTTAAGAAAGTAGAAAAAATATGATTAGCTACATGTTTAAGCAATCTTTGGAAATTACGTAATTTATTTGCAGACACCCAGACATGACAACGTTTTCTTTTTCAGGAATGTTTTGGATTCTGCCAGACGATGATAATATGCATGTGCTGAAAAACATGTATAGCACAATATTATTCGTGTTGCATGTAAATGCTATGATCAATAACATTAAAAAAACACAGGAAATAACATATCGTCATTTCTATCTGATTCCTTTTATGTGTTTTCCACACATTTCCGCAGTGTGAGCGCAATGCAATGATAAACGTGATGACAGACTCGTCTCAACCAAAGATATATGATGCCGTAAACAAATAAGCTTATTTTGATTTCATTTTGTACTCTTGTAAAAAAAGGAATCACATATAGATATCGGCAGTTTGTTTTTCTTTGGTGGACAATTAGGCTTAGTTTCTTTAAATGACGCCAAATAATGAAAATGGTTAGGTAATGCATGCTTTAAGCCACTGTCAAACAATACTATATTATATCATGGTGGTCAGTTTTATTGGTGACAGTAATCGTATTCCCGAGACAAAAGTAAGAAAAACAGAAAATACAATGGCCGACAGAAAAAGAGCAAACACTGATGTACAAAACACTAAGCGGCAACCTAAATGCTGAGCAACACGAACCCCACTAAAACCTGGAGGTGAACTGAGGTGTTCCGTAATAGTAAGGAAATCCTGCTCCACTAGTTAAACACGTCGTGCTACTCTTGTTACAAACCCGGTGATAAGTCATGAATGATGAAAGGACCGAATTGTGATAACGACAAATATGTCTGTGGTCATTTGTGGCACACATATTCCGTAAAGGTTAATCAAGTCATAGTGGCGACCGTACAACATTCAAAGTGATGATTTCCACTTAACCAATAGGAACCCTTGATTCAGTAGCTTGCTTGTTGGCAGCAACCTTCTATCAACGAATTAATGATATGAACCACATGTTATGAAATATCAACTGAGAGATATTTACTTCATATGCATGTGCCGCTGGAATGTTGCTATATATAAATGGAAAGTTCACAATGGGAAAATTGAAATAATCTCTATTGTCGTAAAGTTTTGTTTTTAACCGCCCTCACAGTTTATTTATAGTTGTAGGTCAAGGTATGATGCAGATTCTGCTCTATCTGTGCCATCCTTTATTTCAATTTCAATGTGATAGATGTCACTGACACACTTTATTATTTGAAGTTTTATCAAGAACACCTCAATAGGGGCGAGAAAACCACCGACCTGCTGCAAGTCACTGACAAACTTAATTGCATAATGTTGTATCAGGTACACCTCACCATGAGCGTGATTCGATCTCACAGCTTTAGTTCTGATAGGCATTGATTGCATACGTAGTTGTAAATATAACGATCACCACCAAGACTTCCCAGTTAAAAATAGAGCGGCCATAATAAATAAAGACAATTTACTTATGGAATGCTAGGCCTGTGGAGTGTGGTTTATATGTCGCAACAGTTCCAACATCCAATAGAAAGTCGCAACATCGATACCCCTAACGCACAAATACATGTGCATTTGAAAGAGCAGAGACTGGTTGGCTCTGAATCAGGATAGTGTTTCCTAGTGGGGCGACATGTCTATCCACGGAATGTTGTTTAAGTGAGATAGCACTATAATAATCCAACTAAGCGTGTTGGTCTAGTACAAAGCAGACCTCATTATCATTTCATTGCAAATTAACTTGTTCTGATCATGACATAGCTGAACAATGGCTGAGTTGGCGTTAAATAACAATCACTCACTGACATATAACCGTTAAGACATTAATACCAAAATTCAAATTAATGAATACAGAAACAACAAAATGATTAAGAATTTAACAGATAGGACATTGTATCTATCATAAAGTGCAATCAAATGCACTTGAAATAAATAAATAAAACTACGGTTTTAAATTTCTGTCTGTATAAATTAACTTACTTTACACTTGTCTAAAAAACACAAAACAAAACAACAAGAAGATACTATACAATCATTTGAGCTTCGTCTGAGCCTCGACCATGAACCGTGGCCGCCTTTCTAAGAATCACTTCACCCTTCTTGGACGATAATTCATTATTGTGTAGCACAAGTAAACCTCGTGTTGATTTGTTTACGATAATACTTAATACAAGTGATAATATCGGGCGTAATCAAATAGTTTGGGAAGTAAGAGTGATTATGTCACGTTCCTGAACGCTGATTTATCTTAAATAATAATTTAATGGAAGTGATAGGAAGCAAATTAACTCTATTTAATGAGGAACGTGCTCTGAAAAAGGGGGGTATGGTAAAGTAAAAAAGGTTAGATAAATTACATTTCAAAATATTTTTTCCGCAATAATTTGGAAAGTGCTTTATTCAAATATTTTGGGAAGTAAGTGTGATTATATTACGTTCCTGAATGCTGATTTATATTAAATAAATATTTGATAAAGCAATAGGAAGCAAGCAAACTCTATTTGTATGAAAGTTCAATGCTTAGCTTTAAACAGAAAAGGGTTGGAGGACGTGCTCTGAAAAAGGGGGGTTATGGTAAAGCATAAAAGGTTAGATAAATTACATTTCGAAGTATTTTTTTCTGCAATAATTTGAAAAGTGTTTTATTCAAATATTTTGGGAAGTAAGTGTGATTATATCACGTTCCTGAGCGCTGATTTATTCTAATTAATGATTTAATAAAGTAACAGGAGGATTTTGAATAAATTTGGTGAATATTGCAATACTTGGAGATTAAAAGCAAACACAGATACAGCTAAAGTTATAGTTTTTTCCAGGGGGAGACAATCAACTAATTTAAAATTTACATTGAATGGGTCTGAATTATAAATTGTTAATGAATTTAATTATGTGGGAATATTGTTTAAGAGAACAGGAAATTTTAACAAAACTATTAAAAAGCAAGCCGAAAAAGCTACAAAAGCAATGTTTGAAGTTTTGAAAAGAGGTAAAACACATAACTTCAGAAATATGGGGTTGTAGTAAAAATATTCAATGTCTTGAAAAAGTACAACATAGATTTTGCAAGTTTTTATTGAAATTAAAAACATCGACACCTAGTTATATGATATATGGTGAACTTGGATTGTTTCCTATTGGAATTAAACTTATAATTAGTACAATACCTAGACACTACACTATTACACTGAATTACTAATTAAAACCTTCATTAGACGAAATATATAAGTTAATTCAATATCCAGAATGTTTACTGATGGTGTCGGATCAACTATTACCTAACGCAAACGTGATGTTAACACCAAGCACAATAAGAATAGAAAGATGATTGTTTGCATGTTTGTATTTAAATTGTGTATTTTCATGTAAGTAAATACCAGACATTAGAGTATATTTATGGAAAACATTACAATGAATTAAAAGGAATAACAAAAATTAGAACACTGCTTGAACAGCCTCACACATTATTAGATAAATCGTATAAACAGAGGCAAAATCGACACAAAATGTGCTATGAACACATATATAGATGACTGCTCACTTTCCTGGCTTGGCGGATTTAAAAAAAACGTTTGAAGATACCAAAGGGTTAATCAGAAGACGTAATTCGAAGAAGGACAAACAACACAATGGAAAAAAAAGAAAAAGACCAATTAAGGGTAATAACAAAATTACCGAACTCCGAACAATCTTACAAAGGGAAAGTCAAAACTGATAATTAAATAAACAGACAAAATCAGTCAACAACCGAAAACTGTGAAAACCGTAATGACCCTGACTTGGTACAGGCATTTCTAAAGAAATGGTGGGTTGAATCAGATTTTAAAACGCCAAACCTCCCGCTCTCATTACGGTTCAAAGGTTCTGGCTGTCACTATAACAGTATTTAAATACTGGAACAAAATAGGTAAAACAGTCGTTAAAGCAGTACCATATTCAGTGAAGTAAATGTCAAAGACACTTTTATGTCACACATTGATAAACAAATATTTTTGACATTTTTCTTGGCTTCCTTATCTTTATACATTTTCACTATATGAAAATACATCGTTTATAATCGTTTTTGCAGAGACGGAATATATTTTGACAAGATCTAGGTATCGGAATATAAACTTTTTAAGAGATCGAATAAGGCGAATCTTTTCATAGCCCTGGTCCAGTAGCCTGTTTCTCAGATGAAGATGACGTTTCAGGAAATCAGAATAATTGCTACTGACCCTTGCATAGCGAATCAATTGCGAGATGTAAACACCATATACAGGAGAAGCTGGTATATTGCTGCACATGTGTGGAACATTTATGATTTTAAAATTGAAGTCGTCCCGTTTATCATAAATGTTAGTACTGAGTTGACCACTGTCGTCAAATTCGAGATATAAGTCCAAAAATGATGCGGACGAAGCTGTATCTGTGGTCTCTTTAACTTCCAGCTCTGGAGGATATATCAATGGAAGAAATTCTGCAAATCTAGAATGATTGATAGATAAAACGTCATCAATATACCTGTATGTGAAATTAAAGGCTCTAGCCTCATGAATCTTCTTATCTTTTACAAGCTTTTGAAGAAACTCCGACTCATATGAGTATAAAAATAAATCGGCTAGAAGAGGGGCAAAATTCGTACCCATTGGTATGCCGGCGATCTGCTGAAACAGTGTCCCTCCAAAGGAGACACAAATGTTATCGATGAGGAACTCCAGCATACTGATCACTTGTTCCTCGGAGTAGCATGTTTTACCTTTTTGAATTTTGTTTAAAAAATATGTGGAATTGTAGCCTAACACAACACATTTTGCGCCATAGTTTCTATGACTGAAAGCTTTATGAATTGTTTCTTTTAAGCGGGTTTTTAATTTGTCATGCGGTAGGGTGTTATATAGAGTTGAAAAATCAAACGTTTTGATGGAGGATACCTGAGAGAAAGATCTTGATTTCAGGTTATCCAAAAGATCTTTAGAGTTTTTCAAAATCCACATGTGATTTATGCCACTACGCGAGTAAACAGTTTCACAATATTTCTGTTGTCCCTCATTTACTGCAGACAGAATCTTTGTCAGGTGAAAAAATGATCTACAAAACACTACACAGAAAACCAAAGATCAAGCAATTAACACGAACCCTACTAAAACTGTGGGTGAACTCGGGTGCTCCGTAAGGGCAAGCAGTTCTTGCTCTATATTCAAAACAGACATTCGTGTATATTCATGAAAACATATTGCAATAAATTAAAAGGAAAAACAAATTTAGCACATAGATGGAACAACTTAAAAAATTATTAGAAAAATTGTATGAACATAGGCAAAATCGATACCCCTAACACACATATACATTACCTCTCATTTCCTGACTTGGTAGAGGCACTTCAATGAAGAGGTCGGGATTAAACTATTATATGAGCCTAAGCCTCCCCCTTATGAGATAATTCAAGTGTTTCTCACATAAGAGTATATATAACACAAATGAGTGGGCAGTGTTGTCGAAATTAGAAGTCCAACGGTTATAGGCTAAGAGAGGTTTGAAGATACTAAAGGGGAAATCAGATGACGTAAATTGAAGAAAGACATACACCACAATCGACAAAAGAAAAAAGAACAAAAGGACAAACAGTGATTAAAAGAACAGTGCACAGAAAACTATAGATCGAGCAACACAAATCCCACTTAAAACCGGGTGAAATCAGATAAGATTTGATTTTGATTTTTTGTGTTTTAACCCCACTTTCAGCAATATTTCATTTATATCATGGCGACCAGTTTTAGTGGTGGAAGAAGCAGGAGTACCCAGAGATAACCACCGACCATGGACAAGCAACTGGTAAACTTTATCACTTGCGGCTGCGAGTCGAGTGCACCCTTTTTGTAATTTACAGAGTCGGGCGCGAACCCACGCTGTATTGGTGATAGACTTGTATGAGTTGTTAGGTAATCCAACTACCTAACTCATTGAGCCACCCGGGCCCTAACTCAGATAAGACATGAATGAGGAAAAGGACAGGATTGTGTTGAGACATTTCAAATTCGTAATGAGTCTACTCCAGTTATCGCTAAACATATATACATGTGGATACCGAAGAGTTTGGTGTAGCTTCATATACATAGTGTACTAGTCAAATAGCGTAGTGATATATGCTGCCAGTAGGCTCAACTGATATAGTACTAGTCAAATAGCGTAGTGATATATACTGCCAGTAGGCTCAACTGATATAGTACTAGTCAAATAGCGTAGTGATATATACTGCCAGTAGGCTCAACTGATATAGTACTAGTCAAATAGCGTAGTGATATATGCTGCCAGTAGGCTCAACTGATATTGTACTAGTCAAATAGCGTAGTGATATATGCTGCCAGTAGGCTCAACTGATATAGTACTAGTCAAATAGCGTAGTGATATATGCTGCCAGTAGGCTCAACTGATATAGTACTAGTCAAAGAGCGTAGTGATATATGCTGCCAGTAGGCTCAACTGATATTGTACTAGTCAAATAGCGTAGTGATATATGCTGCCAGTAGGCTCAACTAATATAGTACTAGTCAAATAGCGTAGTGATATATACTGCCAGTAGGCTCAACTGATATTGTACTAGTCAAATAGCGTAGTGATATATACTGCCAGTAGGCTCAACTGATATTGTACTAGTCAAATAGCGTAGTGATATATACTGCCAGTAGGCTCAACTGATATTGTACTAGTCAAATAGCGTAGTGATATATGCTGCCAGTAGGCTCAACTGAGATAGTACTAGTCAAATAGCGTAGTGATATATACTGCCAGTAGGCTCAACTGATATTGTGCTAGTCAAATAGCGTAGTGCTATATACTGCCAGTAGGCTCAACTGATATTGTACTAGTCAAATAGCGTAGTGATATATACTGCCAGTAGGCTCAACTGATATTGTACTAGTCAAATAGCGTAGTGATATATGCTGCCAGTAGGCTCAACTGATATTGTACTAGTCAAATAGCGTAGTGATATATGCTGCCAGTAGGCTCAGCTGATATTGTACTAGTCAAATAGCGTAGTGATATATGCTGCCAGTAGGCTCAACTGATATTGTACTAGTCAAATAGCGTAGTGATATATGCTGCCAGTAGGCTCAACTGATATAGTTAGTTTTCCATTGCTATATATTGTCGTTGGGGTCCAATTATTAAGAATGTTACGGGATTCTCATTATCGTGCTTAATCCAGCCAAGTTGTTTGTGACTGTCCAGTGTCAGAACTCGGATTTCCTACGTCATATCTCGTGGTTCTTTTTTGTGTTCAATTATTTGAGTTGAGGGATTGCTGTTCTTTTTTTTATATTGGTGGAATTGCTACAGATCGATGTTTAAGCATGGATGAAAACATATTATATTAGAAATTGCGTGATAAACCGTTCACATTTCATGTAATGAATGAGTCATCAATCATACATTTGGCTTTTTATAAACAAGTTTTATTTTGATTTAAAACATGAGCAGCTTGGAGGATCACGAATAATCGACACAATAGAAAAAAAATTCTTCCATGCAAATTATACTAAATGACCAGTTTAACATTGTTACATTGGTCTAGTCATTAGTGTTATTTTAAATAAATCACAAAGCAAAGTGTAGCCACATCACCAAGCACTAGGAAATGCTGTATAACCTCTTTAAAATTAAGAATACTCAAATAATATATTAATATATTTATTATAATAAAACTTATCAGAACTTAAATTTTTTTTTTAAGTAAGTTTTAAAAGCAGCATAACATTTCCTGTAGCATGTGATATTCCTCAATATTTACGCTAGTCCTATATCGCTTTAAATCATGACATGTAGGTAAGGTTAACATGGGACGCCCTCATCTTATTTATTACAAGTTCTGTTATATAATAAAAGGGTTCTTGTGCGAATATTGTCCCTAACAGCAAATTAATTGCAACCACAAACTTGTGCAGTATAATATTCTGATTAGGACAATATTAAGCAAGAAAAGTTTGAAGATACCAAAGGGGTAATTAGAAGAAAAACAGACAACACAATGACCAAAAATAAAAGGACAAAAGAGCAAACAATAATATACAAAACATTTTACAGAAAACTAAAGATCGAGCAACACGAACCCGACTAAAACCCGGGTGGAACATGTCGTGTTATTGATACATGACACGAATAGTATTCGAACAATCACTGCACGCTGTTCTCTACAATTTTCAGAAACCAAATACTTTTCTTTTGTTTATCTATTGAGCTTGACATAATCGATTTATCATGATATTCTAAGAAGTGTCGTCTTTATTTTAAAATTGGAGGACATATCTCGATTGATTAACTGATTATTGTTATTTTGATTTGTAGTAAAAGTTAAAAAAAATTAAAATAAAAAGAAATGTTAATAACAAAGGTTCCTTATTAAAAACTAAGGTTCTCATTCCTCAGGCACCGGTAACCTAAGCGATTTTGGCTATCATGTTTAGAACATTTGGTGTACTAGCGCCTAAAGACTTTCATTTTATTTGGCCTTCAAATATTTTGGCTTTGAGCTGATGAAGATTATTCCAGAAGAGAGTCGTGTGTACTAAATTAATTATCTACGTTTTATCTGTGTACAGTAGAGTTCGTTTATAATGAAGTCCAGGGGACTCTCGATCTTTGTTCGTTATAGGTATTGTTCGTTATAAGAGAAACAATGTAGAATTACCCCCCCCCCCCCCCTTTTGAAAATCGTACATTAGAACTTCGCAGGCTCGAACTCGAAGGAACTGTCAAAATCTGTTCTAGCTATCGGTAGTTCGAGCCACCGAGGTCGCGTAATTTTAGAGAGACAATCACCAAGCACTTAGAAATGTTGTATAACTTCTTTAAAATCTAAAATACTTAAATAATATATTATTATTTTTATAATAAAACTTATCAGAACTTTAAGAAACATATTAGGTGAGCTTTAGAAGCAGATTTCCATTTCAATCATCTACGGTGAATTCGATTGGTCGTTGTATATCTCCGGTGTCTTCTCCTCAAAGCCATGTCCCTCCTTTTGCAAAGGTGGCTCTCCAGTCTCAATCTTAACATGATGTAGATACCAAATATTTAAATTGATGTCTCGCACAAGAATTTCAGATGATACATATCCAATCATTTGCAGAAGCAAGACGCCATCTTGTTCAATATCCGTTCCGCTAAACAAACTAAATTGTGTGGGAGTGGACGCCACATCGCCCATTTGTAAGTATTTGGAAAAAATCTGAAATTAAGCCGTTAGCAGATTATGCACACTTACGTTACGAAATTGGTTCTCCAATACCTTGTATAATAAATATGCTTCCCACACATACGTTTATATAGGGGCCATCGTGATCGTATGGTAGTTGAATTTATAACTGTACAATTAGTGCCTATCACCACTAAATTTGTCAGTTCAAATGTCGCTCATGGCGAGGTGTACTCGAAACAACATTATGTGATAAAGCTTGTCAGTGACTTGCGGCAGGTCGGTAGTTTTCTTCGGGTACTCCGGTTTCCTCCACAACTAAAACTGGCCGCCATGAGAACAAGTTGCATTTCGGTGTGATGATGATGACTTATATCAAAGCAGTTAGCTAACTCACCATTCCACGAGTAGACATCTCACCCACTCAGACACATCATCTTTAATGTTCAGTGTTTGTATGAAGAAGTAGGGAATACCGATTTTATATTCTTTGGTTTGAACTGATCGGGACTCGACTTCATGATATATCACACTGAACACTGAAGGCGTTCACGGTCACCAGGTTATATTATAGTTTTGAGTATAAAACCTATTGCTGCGATGTCACCTTGTGGACGAGCTTAAAGAGTGTCTTATTTTGGAATACTCCACAAAGCGGATATATGATGTCTTAGTAGAATAGTTTATGCATAATTATATGAGAAATATTATCTAGAATGAGAGTTTTCTCAGATTAAATACCAAAGTCAATTTATCCTCATCCTAACCATATCAACATCAAATGGAGAATTAAACGAGCTTGTCACTAACTGCACATCATATCGTACCATGTCATGTGTACTTATATACTACTAAAGACGCACACTTTGAACAACTGTAATTCAAGAATGACAGGCAATACAATGGCCAAACGAAAAAGGACAAACAGCGACTACAAAACTAACGATCGAGTAACATGAACCCATTAAAAAATTATCAATTATTCAATCAATCAATTAAGCATTTAATCAATCAATCAACCGAAAACATATGCTGTATGGAATTTCTAATTATATCCCTAGGCTAAACGTGACATGTTTTGATCTTAGTTTAAATTCAAAAAGAGAGAAACAAAAAGTGTAAGGAAAACCCCAAAGAAAATCTCTGAATGTTTTTTTTATCAAAGTGTGCATCACACCTCTGTCTAAACGTTGGAATCAGACTCTTCACAAGGAATACGACACCACTCGTAACACTGGCCACATAGATCACATAAACCACCAATAACCATATCCAGATGAAAACAACACACTTGTTCATTAAATTCAATTACAGGCAGAACACAGACTATAGTGTAGGATTGTAGCGTTGATAATTGTCTAATTGCCATATCACAAAATAGTTTCATTGGGAACACGGGAGACAAAGCGATGTCTGTGTAGTTGTTACTTATGATACTATTAACAACGAATTCACCGTAAGAGGTAATGTTAGGAGGTGAGAGGTAACCTTCAAGCATTGATAACTGAGTAACGCCGTTGATACAAATTAACAATTTTACAAAACCTAGAATTATCGTTACGGTACCAATTGGTAGGAACTTCAATGGCGCGACCTAATAGTTTGGTTTAGATATTGTGATAAATTCTTCGCAAGAGTGGTTCTATCAGACGAGACCATTGTGTCATATTTCTTGACCATCTTGCTGACATTTGAACAGCCAAATCCAAAGGATGATTCTAATACTTGTAGCATGACATCTGGAATTCTAAAGAATAAAGCTTGAAATGCTACGATTAATGGCAGCCATTGATACAATGTTCTCTTGTTTTCTGGATTATCCTTGTATAGGTTTTCAGCCCTTACATATGACACATCAGTATCAACAAATTTATCATAAACGACTATCTCCCTATCAAGCCAACACATATTATCCGTATATGTTGACATTGACGTTGTGAACGGTGATGGTGACCATCAGGTGGCGTTCGGTCCATTGCTATGACGTATTCCGGTAATTACTGCAAGGACAAATAGAAATAGGTAATTCCACGTGCCACTGAAGCGATCTGTCCAGCTACTGTAGTTAATTGCTGTCATGAAGTACCCAGAAAACATGGCTGATCGCTAAACCTACAGAACAGAATGCAATATTGCACACAATTATTACTTTATGATGCCTGGAAGTCAGGTTTGTATTGTCGGTTGGGGGGATTGGGGATTAGAGTGCTTAACGTCACTTTCAACAAGGTTTGCTCTATTAAATGGAAATAGGAAGTTGTTAGCGCATAACATTCACCAGATACGCTCATAGTCAAAAGTTTGGTAAGCTTAATAATTTAAGTCTTTGGAAGCAAGTAAACCTAAGGGCCTTAGCATGATAGGAAAAAATACAAAATGAAAATTGTCATATATATATATATATATATATATTGTATATCATTGGTTTTCATATAGTGAAAATGTATAAAGATAAAGAAGTCAAGAAAAATGTCAAGGATATTTTTCTTATCAATGTGTGACGTAAAAATATTTTTTACATTTACGTCACAGAATATGGTACTGCTTTGAAAACTATTTTACCTATTTGGTTCCTGTATTTAAATACTGTTATAGTGACAGCCGGCACCTTTGAACCGTAATGAGAGCGGGAGGTTTGGCACCTTAAAATCTGATTCAACCCACCATTTCTTTAGAAATGCCTGTACCAAGTCATTACGGTTTTCACAGTTTTCCGGTTGTTGACTGATTTTGTCTGTTTATATAATTATGAGTTTTGTCTTTCCCTTTGTAAGATTGTTCGGAGTTCGGTAATTTTGTTATTACCCTTATTTAAAAAACTAAAGAAATCTGAATCAGAAGTTTTAGAAAAGTGATGTCATAGTAAAGTGAACGGACATTCTCCATTACAAATTGACGGAAAATCTGTTGGTCGAATATATCATTGGTCTTTCTTTTCGTTCAAATAAGAAACAAGCGTACCGTATTGTGCTTGGGTATTATAATATTTTCGGATTTATGTCAGTAAAATGATCACCTGATTGGTTAGAATGCCATGTAAATCTGAAGATAAAATGTCGAAAACTTAACAATCACAAATGAAGAAGTTCGTAATTCTATTTGAAACAGAAGAATTAAAATGAAAAGCAGTTCTAATATAATATAGAAAAAATCGTAGAAACAAACCAAAAATCGATACCCTAACGCACAAATAAATGACCACCTACTTTTCTGGTTTGGTAGAGGTACTTCAATAAAAAGGGGCGGTATTAACTAGCTTCATGGGCCAAATGTACACAGTCAAACCTTCCCATGCAGTCACCTCTATTAAGCAGTCACCTGTATTAAAAGGTCACATTTTTCTTGTCCTGTCATAGAAAATTTCATATGAATTCAACCTCTTTTAAGAGGTCACCTGTCTTATAAGATCACTTTTTTTGTCCCAAAGGTGACCTCTTAATACAGATTTGACTGTATTATACCTCATTCCTTACAACAACTTGTTTTCATATAATTCCGAAAAGAAAATGTTAATTTCTGGACCAATGAATTGAATACATCTTTACTCAAGATTCAATGAACAAGCGGCGATAAAAATGTTCATTGTTTATATAAACTATGTTACACCTACTACAAAAATTAAACCATCGTCCGATAGTACAACAACCTTATGCAATCATATGATAATTAGAAGATCTGTTTCCTGTTTGTTTGTTTGATAATGGCCAATCTATATTTGTAGCATATCCACCTTCTTCATGTTAGTGATTATTGGCTGTGCAAAGTCCAGCGTCAAATATTCCATGTACATTCAGGACGATACCAAGTTTAATTTACAGTTCTTACATGTAAATCGTGTAATTATTATTAAAGTTAAGGTTCTCTTCCCTCATACAGTGCCGGAGTTACCATTGTGCTTAGGTGTGCTTAAGCACAGGGCCCCGCTGGCCAGGGGGGTCATCTTCCTGCCCAAATATGTTTTTACGATGGATTTTTGCTTATATTGGGCATTTTAAATTTGAAGGCGTTGTGTTTCGGAGCGATTACAGACATAATGATGGAGTTGATAGTCTATTGGGGTGTGCCACAAAGTAGGCAGTCATGATTGTTGATCAGTGACATAGAAACCAAATTATAAGGGGGCCTCTGGTTATTGGCAAGGGGCCTTATAATTTAACTAGTACAGAGCCTCATTTGCCCTTAAATCCGACTCTGCCCTCATGCATAGGTGACCATAGCCGATATTGACTGTTTAGACCTTTTGGTATTCTTACTCCAAAAGACGTTTATGTTACCTGGCTTTTAAATCGTTTGACTTTGAGCGTCACCTGATGAAGATTATTCCAGATGCGCTTCATGAGCACTAAATTTGATATCTATGTTATTTTGATAATATTACGAAAAGAAATTTAAACAGCGATAGTCATCAAATCCATTAATATCAACAAAACGAACAATCACCTCTCATCTTAGCTGAACTCACGGAACACACAAAATATCTTAAGATCATGACATATGACGTTGGAAATCCATGTCCTGGCTTGGGACAGGCACACAAATGTGGCGGGGTTAGACCGTTTAATGAGATCCCAACACTTCCCTCTTGATAACTGGATCTCCAACGGCAATTTATATATACTACAAACGAATTAAAACAATCGCGCAGATTCGCCTCCACACAAACAATCAACATACTATAATGGAGAGTACAATAGCAGAGTCAATGGATGCTAATTTGGTGGTTAAAGACCATTACTCTTCTACAAACATGATGGAGGAATGGACAGCATGCACACCACTGTTTTACTGTCAGTGGACAAGTATGGAGAGTTGGCATGGATGTTGATATTACCCTTTTGCAGAGTTGGGTAGGGATGTTTTCATGTTGATATTACCACTTTCTTAGCGGTCATTCATTTTCGCAAATTGCATAAAGGGATCTTAGCATGCAAGGTTGATACTCCCTAAACAAAGCACCCACTATGGTCCACTTACATGATATCCTTATTATAACCTGAAAACCTCCACCGGTGAGTATCACATATTGGCCAGCTGGGCAGCTTGCGGTGTACAAAAATGTATATTAGAAATGTGGACAAACGAACATGGGAAAAAAATGTAATTTCCTGTATTTATGATATTGGAAAACTTGTTGATTGAAATTGACACATGTTTATATTCCAGGAAAGTAAAGGGATAAGCTAAAATAAAAGAACTCCAGGGAAATCGTTAATATGCACTCCTACCCCCCCCCCCCCCCCCCCCCCCCCACCTCACTAGTAGATATTGTTTTTATATTACTCTTGTGGTATTACATATAAAAGCTTCTTTCAATATTAACAAAGAATGTTAATAGTTTTATATTCGCCGTTTCATTCTATATCTGTAATACAAATATAGACGTATACTATCTTTTTAATTATGACAACGGCATTATTAATGAACAAGTGTATGATAACTCAAGAGGCGTCGGAATGGACAGGACAATGGAGAAAGGGGAGAAGTGTAAGGAGTGGACAGAAGCGATTTTTCTGAATTTTATTTTATCTTAACCACGTTCTTTACTGGGATATAAATTAAAGCGTAGATATACATATTAATGCGCACAAGTCTTTTCTGGAATAATCTTCATCAGATGACGCTCAAAGCGAAAATATTTGAAAGGCATATAATTTAGTAAAAATAAAATAAAAATAGGTCACCTATGACCGAGGGAGAAGAACTTTAGTTTTAATAATAATTACTTGATTTAAGAATGGTAAATTTCGATAAAAAGATATATCTATTTAACCATGCTAATACCGAAGCAATCTATTATGTTTCCTCTTTTCAAATAAATTTGTGTCCTTCAAAAAGGATTTCCCTGTAAAGGTTATAAATATATTCGTGTCTTACGATTTCAAAGTGTGCACTAACTGTTTACACTTAACAAGTGCAGTAAGGTGTGAAAAACAAACACTTTTCAAAACGTCAAGTAAGCCAATATTGGAGTCATGTTAAGTATGTCATCGTTAAGTCATGCTCTAAAACTAACGGGGTCGCGTGGCCACTACAACTTTCAGAAAATCTTTATCATTTCGACGAAGACTCATTCATTATTATGTAAATAATGCGGATTTACAAGTGTCTATTTAAAAGTCATATACGTGTGGTTGTGAAGGACGCCAATTGGTTTTTAAAAATAGTGAATTTACAAACCATTATACAATACTCAGTACAACATTATATGATAAAGTTTGTCAGTGACTTGCGACAGGTTGTTGTTCTTTTTTCCGAGTACTCCGGTTTCCGTCACCAATAAAACTGACAGCCACGGTATAACTTAACTATTGTTGAAAGTGGCGTTAAACCCCATAACTAATTAACTAACTAAGTAACCATTATCTAACTTCGGCTAAATTAAATATAAAGAAAACAAAGATGCATGGATAGCATATGGAATAAAACCGTAGATTTCAAATTTAATCCGCACGCCGCGTGTTTGGAATAACCTTCATCAGGTACGCTAAGAACCAAAACAATGTGAAAGTCAAATATTTTTTAACATTTTTGGGTGCACGAAAATCAAAGGGCCTACACAGAATAGCAAAAAATTCAACCAAGATTAGCTATGTCTGAGGGAGGAGTTCCTTAGTTTCAAAAGTAATGACATGATTTAGGAACTGTGAATTTCAATACAAAATATGTATAGAACCGTAGAATAAATTAAGTACAACACATACACAAGGATTTATTTATAGTCAGATAAGTAACACATAGTGTGTTTTTATTTTGTCTTCGTCACGTGTCGTGTATATCCTATGTTGCCAGTTTCTTTGGATTGTCCATTTTTGATTGCCCTTTCAGTATTCTCTAACATTTATTTACAAACAATAAACATAAGCTGTGGTGAGCTTTTTACCGAAACAATGTATACAATGTCAGTTACATTTGTTTCGTGAAAGTATTTGTGATATAGAATAACAACAAATAGCCGAGGGGACATTAATACAAGTTGTTCATATTTCAATCTGATTGAAATTAGATGCTTGCTTTATCTGTTTGTCTTTCTATTTCTTAGGTCATACGCTAATATTATATTGTTGTTTTCTCCTGAGGGAACTGGTTTATTATAGTGCTGTCTGACGAGGAATGGTGCCGGAGACGACGTCGAGGGCACTATACCTACCCAGACAACACTGTTGGAAAACTGTTCTCGATGGAAAAGATAATATGTTTAGTGCATAAAAGAATAAAATGACTTGTTTCATGTTTACTATGACTAAACGATAAAATAAACATGGCTACTGTCGTCCTAGCTAAACAACGCCAATAAAATACTTATATAATAAACATTCCATTTCAATTAATATGTAGAATCATTTTGATATGTATTGTTCTCGGCGAGCATCCATTTCAATATCTGTTAAGAAAATAGTCAAGCGTGGAGAGTTGGGCTTACATAACTAGTTTAACCCTGCCATCTTCTATTGAAGTATACAGGCCAAGCCAGGAGAATTAGCAGTCTTAGAGGTATCTTCTTCTTCTTTTCGTTCTCCTTTACACTTGGATTTCAGTTTCCGCTACGAATCTGGTGGTCTTCTGTAAAGCATCCACTGCTCCATAAAGCTTCTCCTGAAGTGTTGTTGGTAATGGTCATATCTCCTCTCTCAATGCCTGTTGGTTCTTGCTTGTCTGTAAGATGTAGGAGGTATCTTGATCTGCCTCTCCACAAGAGTACATCGGGGATGGTATGATTTTCATGACTGTGTTCATGTTTTTGATACAAACGAAAATCTTTTCCAGTCATTCCCCGAACGAACTAGAATAACAATTTCAAATAAAAACAAAAGAAAAACAGAGGTATCTATGTTGTCTGCTTCTACGATTTTCCGAATAGATTTCCGAACTGTTGTAACTGTGGTATTTTAAATAGTTTAATTAGCCGACATAATGATCTCCTGATTTGAGAATCCCACATTCACTGCATGGAAAAGATAAATAGCATTACCTCTTAATTACGAATACAGTGGAACTTCTGAAAACCGAATACGTCCGTGGCCAAATAAATCGGCTGGTTTTCAGAGGTACCGGTTTTAGGATATTCCGGAAATAGACGTTTCCGTTCCGCATACTGATACCGGAAGTGTCTTTGGAGTGGACATTCGCGGTAAGTTGTCAGGAAATATTACGTCATCCATCAGTGATTTATTTAAGTTATACTCTCCGTCATGAGTGTTAAACTACAATAAATCAATCAAGCAATCGACCAATCAAATCACAACACGGCAATAACATACATAAAAAATTATGAAGCAAATATAGCACATGGCGTCTTAAATCTAGAATAAAATGAAAAACAAACAATACCACACTGTAAGACAAACAATACAACACTGTAAGACAAACAATACAACACTGTAAGACAAACAATACCACACTGTAAGACAAACAATACCACACTGTAAGATCAGTTCTAAGATCTAATAGGAAAATGGTAGAAAGAGACAAACTCAATACATATAACAACAATATTATATTTCAATAAGAGGGAATAGTAAAAAACAGACAAAATACAAAATACATAAAGTAATACAAAATACACAAAGTAATACAAAATACACAAAGTAATACAAAATACACAAAGTAATACAAAATACACAAAGTAATACAAAATACACAAAGCAATACAAAATACACAAAGTAATACAAAATACACAAAGTAATACAAAATACACAAAGTAATACAAAATACACAAAGTAATACAAAATACACAAAGTAATACACAAAGTAATACAAAATACACAAAGTAATACAAATGAAACACAAGATAAAAAAATACATTGATGATTAATAGAATTGTACAACTTTCTTTTCATAATTATATGTTTCTGTGTGAATTGTTCGTTGTTTGGTATCACTCCCTGGTTTATTTTGTTACATAATGTTGATTAAAACATTCTACTGTCATGGATTTCATTTCACTGCGTCCCCTTGATACAATATTAAGATAATAAACAGTCAGTACAATGTACAAGCTGGAATACGTTACATGCCACATTGCATTCTTTCTTTATCTGCATTTCTGATCCAAACGAAAATATTTTCCAGTCATTTCCCAGAACGAACTAGAATAACAATCCCTTATCAGAACCTAAAAATAATTCCACGTATTGCCGAGGCTAGAATAACAATATTACAGCACAATAACAATATTACAGCACAATAACAATATTACAGCACAATAACAATATTACAGCACAATGACAATATTACAGCACAATGACAATATTACAGCACAATGACAATATTACAGCACAATGACAATATTACAGCACAATGACAATATTACAGCACAATGACAATATTACAGCACAATAACAATATTACAGCACAATGACAATATTACAGCACAATGACAATATTACAGCACAATGACAATATTACAGCACAATGACAATATTACAGCACAATGACAATATTACAGCACAATGACAATATTAAAACTATTTTGGTAAAGACAAAATACAGACCAATAAGATTTATGTTAAGATACATTCTATTTCCTACTTAAATACATATTAATTATGGAAGGTTTCAGATATAATTGTCATGCACACTAATTTTAGATATCTACGTTGGTATTACTACCACTGGGTCGATACCTCTGCATGTGGACTATATTAGTGCCCGAGGGTATCGTCATCCCAGTAGTCAGTGTTTCAGTACTGACATGGTTTATTTTATATCTACGTTTTTATTACTATAACTGGGTCGATACCTCTGCTGGTGGACTAATAGTCCCCTAAGGTATCATCTTCCCTTTATTCAGCGATTCCTCATTGATATTCTCATAAAGTTTGTCAGTGACTTGCGGCATGTCGGTGATATTCTCCGGGTACTCCGGTTTCCTCCACCAATAAAACTGACCGCCACGATATAACCGAACTATTGTTGATAGTGACGGTAAACTTCATAGCCCTAATAGCCCCAAACCTAATTTAATACCTATTAATTGTTAAAGGTTTCAGAGATAATTTGGTGTGTTTATCTTTCATAATGTTTAGTTCAGTTCGTACTGTTAAGATATGATAAAAAAATAATAGTAAAAACAACATGCTTAGTCCCACATGTTATAAAAAATCAATCAATTTTCACAAAATAACCAATTAAACTAGATGCTTATCTTGAAGCATTACTTATAAGAAATGAGAAGAGATAGGAATAACTACACTTGTAAATTACGTAATTAATTTTCAGACACCAAGACATGCAAATTAGATACCCTATCTTCTGTCAGTTAGGTTTAGTTTATGGTGTTTAAAGCCACTCTCAACAATATTTCAGCTATATCGTGGCGGACAGTTAAATTGATGGAGGAAACCGGAGAATACCACCGACCTGTCGCAAGTCATTCACAAACTTTATCACATAATGTTGTTCACCTCGCCCTGATCGGGATTCGAACTCACAACGTTAGTGATGATAGGCACGGATTGCATAGGTAGTTGTAAATCCAACTACCATACGATCACGACCACGACGGCCCCTTCCTATGGATTGAGAAGATATATGACTAACTACACTTGTAAATTACGTAATGTATTTTCAGACACCAGACATACAGATTAGGTAGATTACTGTGAAAGTACTTTTACTCGTTGTCACCAATCTTTAATTCGTGGTTTCAAAGACCAGAGGCAACACTCATTGGGAAAATTATATTTCGTTGAATTTTAATTTTCGTGGTTTAAGTGAACCACTAAATCCATGAAAATTAAAACCCCGCGATTAATAATGATTTCATAGTATCTTAAAACATTACTTAAGAAAGTAGAAGAAATATGATTAACTACAACGTGTAAACATTTTTTGTAAATTACGTAATTTATTTTCAGACACCTAGACATGACAACTTTTTTTCCAGGAATGTTTTCGATTCTGCCAAACGATGATAATATGCATGTGCTGAAAAACATGTATAGCACGATAGTTGTATTAGTGTTGCATTGTAAATGCTATGATCAATAACATGCAAAAATACAGGAAATAACATATCGTCATGTCTATCGAATTCTTTAATGTTTGTTCCACATATTTCCGCCGTTAGAGCGAAATATGATAATAAACGTGATGAAAGACTCGTCTCAACCAAAGATAGGCTGACGTGAGCAAATAAGCTTCTTTTGTTTTCATTTCGTCAGTCTTGTAAAAACAAAGACACACAGACAGAGGTCTGCATTTTAATTTCTTTGGTGCAAAATTAGGTTTACTTTCTTTAAATTACGTCAAAATAAATGAAGATAGTTAGGTAATACATGCTTTAAGCCACTGTCAAAAATACCATATTATATCATGGCGGTCAGTTTTATTGGTCACAGAAATCGTATTCCTGAGACAAAATACCGAAAAGCTTCAAGATAAAAGAGGTAATAAAAAGCCGTAAATCGAAGAAAGACAGAAAAAGAGCAAACACTGATGTACAAAACAACAAGCGGCATCTAAATGCTGAGCAACACGAACCCCACTAAAACCTGGAGGTGAACTGAGGTGTTCCGTAATAGTAAGGAAATCCTGCTCCGTTAGTTACACACATCGTGCTACTCTTGTTACAAACCCGGTGATAAGTTATGAATGATGAAAGGACCGAATTGTGATAACGAGAAACATGTCTGTGGTCATTTGTGGCACACATATTCCGTAAAGGTTAATCAAGTCATGGTGGCGACCGTACAAAGTTCAAAGTGATGACTTCAACTTAACCAATAGGAACCCTTGGATTAGTAGCTTGCTTCTCAGCAGCAACCTTCTATCAACGAAATCATGATATGATCCACATGCTATGAAATATCGTATCAACTGAGAGATATTTACTTCATATGTGCCGCTGGAATGTTGCTATATATAAATGGAAAGTTCACAATGAGAAAATTGAAATAATCTCTTTTGTCGTAAGGTTTTGTCTTAACCGCCCTCACAGTTTATTTATAGTTGTAGGTCAAGGTATGATGCAGATTTTGCAGTATCTGTGTTATCCTTTATTTTCAATTTCAAAGGGGGGTTGTAATAAAACAATAACAGGTTAGGTAATTTACATTTCAAAATATTTTTTTCCGCAAACATTTGAAAATTGCTTTTGTTGATACTGACGATGAATATTACAATGTACAATAACAATAGATAACGAAACGTTATGGCAAACATAACGCAATTATGATATGATTTGATTTGATTTAATTTATTGTATTTAACGCCACTTTCAGCAATATTTCAGCTATATCATGGCGACCAGATTTAGTGGTGGAGGAACCCGGAGAACGCAGAGAGAACCATCTATCATGAGCAAGCAACTGGTAAATATTATCACTTCCGGCTGCGATAGCGTAATTATGAGTGAGTGAGCTAGTGCTTATCGGAAAAGCAACAAACACCAATGTTATAGTCTTTGCTTTGATCCAATCGACATATGTGTCCTAAATCCGGCACTGATTGAAACACTATTACATTTCACGACAGTGTGATATTTGTTTTCATTTTTCATTTTATTAATAACGTTTACCAATAAAAAAACAATATGTTGTTTATGCAAAAGATGCAGTATTGTCAACACTTAAAATGCATTCAACCCGTTTCCTTTTTTTTTTAATTAACCATGACCTTCTGAGGTCATATACGTGACGCTTGGCCCACCGATATATTAACATTTATAACGGTTCAACTAATAACACTTATTGTTGTCAAATAATGCGATATCGTTGAAAATGATCTTCATTTCCTTCTCTTTAAATCGTGACTGAAGTGACAAAAGATATACAATTTAAGATTCACATTTACTGGGTAAACATACAATTTTTCTAATTAAAACATGGATATCAAACTTAGTGCACGCGACGCATTTCTGGAATAACCTTCATCAGGTACTCTCAAACTCGCAAGATTTCAAAGCCAACTAATTTAAGACTATTCGGGAGCAATAAAACCCAAGGGCCTAAACAGGTTATCCAAGGCTAAGGTCATATATGTTAAATCAAAGGGTCTAAACCTATGGGAGGAAAACCTTTGATAATAATATTAGTTATCTTGGTGTAATCAGGGGTGTACATAATTTTATACCGGTGTTGAAAATGCATACACCCTGAGGCGCAGCGGAAGGGTGTATGAATTTTCAACACCTGTGTAAAATTATGTACACCCCTGATTACACCAAGATAACGAATTCATTTCTTATGAATAAAATAAATAAAGTTCCCTTTTACAGTCTACGCAAAAATAACCCCTCAAAACTCCCCCCCCCCCCCCCCCCCCCCCCCCCCCCCGGCCCCGCAAAAAAAACAGAGCATTGAGACAAATGCTATTTTGTTTTCGATTTTACATATATTACACATATTATTGTTTATAATCATCAAATTTTATGTAAATGTATCATTTCATATTGCTGTGCGTAGTTCAAAATTACTTTTTTTTATTTTATCCCGGGTGTAAATGGTTTAGCTGGGGTGGGGTCCTATTTACACCCGGGTAACTAACCAATCAGATTGCAAGATTCTTGCTTTATATGAAATAATAACATTTATGTAGGAACTGTGAATTTCCATAATAAATATGTTCAACAAACCATTTCAGATGTGCCTTTTGTTGCTTTCAGGCTGAACTCTATTTTAATTTGAATACTATTTTTCTATTTGATTTTTGAAATGTTCCGATGGTGTGGTATTGTTTGGTTTTTTTATTTTAACAGATTAAAGATGGTACCTAACACTACAGGGAGATAACTCTTTAAAATCAGTTGAACGTTTTGATCATATGATGTTTGTATGCAGATTTCAAGCATCATGGTGATCAAAACCACAGAGACAAAAACTGCTATGTGGCTAGTGAATTTATAGCTCTGAGCCTGTTGGTTGGAATTTGTTAAGATTTTGATATGTATTACAGTGGATATATTCAAACACACTGCCAAAAAATAAGAAAATTAAACGAGCAGATCAAATTGTACCTGAAGTGTATGGTACCACCTTAAGATGTAAGTTGTAAAACACATATAGAAGGTGAGAAAATTAATATCTTCTATTAAAATCAGTTCTTTTTGATATCCTCGGGCCATATAAATAAAGTCCATTTAGGCCGATGCGAGGTACAACGCTTGCAAAAAGGACCGCCCAATGGCAATGGTCGTGTGTGATGATTAACAAATAAACTCGCCCAAGGGCACGATATAATTGATTTACTTATGTTCCCCCATATTTTAGCTTTCATGGTGCCGACCATAAAGTGTTCAAAATATGAGGTGAACCTTACCATAAGGCACCCTTGGTTCAGTAGCTTCCTCGTTAGAAACAACCATATATCAAGGAAATCATGATGGCAACGCCAAGCTCTGGAATATCGCCTCAACTGAGAGATATATACTCTGTATACAGGAGCTGCTGGTTCAGAAAGTTACTCGTATCACGGAAGGAAATCATGTTTTTTGTATTCTTCTATTTCTGCATATGACATTCGGTCAAGGGGATTGCAAAAGTTAAGTGCTATGGTGTCCGCTATGACTTCCGTATAAAAGCGATGTTCGGATCATCTTTACCTCTAGTTGTTTGTATGAGGGCTCATGTCTTACTTGCTTTTGTGTGTTTGTTTGCGCATTGTGGTTTCCAAAACTTATTGACTATATGGGTTACATGGCGGGTGTCTTATAAGAGGCAGGAACTGTTTGCCGTTTGCGGGCGCCTTGGTTCACGCCCGGTTTGTGGTAAGGAAGGGTAATAACAAAATTACCGAACTCCGAACAATCTTACAAAAGGAAAGTCAAAACTCATAAGTATATAAACAAACAAAATCAGTCAACAACCGAAAACTGTGAAAATCGTAATGACCCTGACTTGGTACAGGCATTTCTAAAGAAATGGTGGGTTGAATCAGATTTTAAAGCGCCGAACCTCCCGCTTTCATTACGGCTCAAAGGTTCCGGCTGTCACTATAACAGTATTTATAACAATACTGGAACAAAATAGGTAAACTAGTTGTCAAAGCATTACCAAACCCAGTGAAGCAAATGTCAAAAACAATTTTACGTCACACATTGATAAAAATATATTTTGGGGTCCTTGTTGCTCATCATTTTAGTTTTCTGTGTGGTATTTTTTGTTTGGTTTGTCTTCGTCGTGTGTCTTGTGTACCCAATGTTGCCAATTTCTCTGGATTGTCCATTTTTGATGCCCCCTTCGGGTTTCTCTAACGTATATTTTTAACGCTTCACTATAATATAATATGTTGACCCCAGTTGACTCCATTTGTTTACAATAAGTATTAATATCTTAACTTTAAAATCGTGACCTAACTTAACAAAACGTTTAATATTATCTCTCAGAATGGGATGTATTTAAACACCTAAGATAAATATCTATCTAATGTTTGAATGTCGACTTATGATTTTCACTGGAGGACATGTGAACCTGAACTAAATATTGGACATTGCACATACGATTCCCAAAAACAGATGAAAATATTGAGAGAAAAAAAACTGTATTTTCTGTGTGTCGATTAGGTTTTTTTGTAATGTTAACTTTTAAATCATCAAAAAACAAATACGACCACGTGTCGTATATGTAACCTACACATATGACATATATTTGACACGTGGGTCTGTTATGTAGCAATTAACTGCATGTATAAGAATTGTACATTTCATATATGCATTCATCTTATTTTACGTTACAATATATAACAAATGACATTGATTTTAACATGACTTTTAATACTTTCAATTATTTTTTCTCTCGTCAGACATTTCCAGCTATTGTATTGGTAAAGTTTATTGTCGTCACCTCCGCCCCTCCCCCCCCCCCCCCCCCCCCCCCCGCCCTCAACCAATATAAAACAAAACAAAGCAAAGCAAAGAAAAAACAAAGCAAAACTATATAAGCAAACAAGCAAAAAACAAAAACAAAATACAAACGAAATAAATAAATAAATAAAGAAAAAAATCATGTTTGTAATCACGATATCAATTCATATACGGACTATTTGCTAATGAATTAATGTTTGATAGTATGAATTAAGATGGCTTGGAAATCGGCCTTCTGTAAAATGACACAATAACACGCAACATATTTTACATATAAATATAACTGTCATATGTATATATTATTTGCAGTATGATGCATTGCCTCAGACGTCAGTTAGTTTTTGTTGACGTAGTATATATTGAATGGTTTATACAGGT
This sequence comes from Bathymodiolus brooksi, assembly GCA_963680875.1. Classification (NCBI taxonomy): domain Eukaryota; kingdom Metazoa; phylum Mollusca; class Bivalvia; order Mytilida; family Modiolidae; genus Bathymodiolus; species Bathymodiolus brooksi. The sequence goes on along the minus strand of OY804583.1, from coordinate 117,252,621 downwards.
AAACAACGGAATTGGGTAACCAGTAAGTATTATTACTGCTTACATTGTCATATCATACAGGTAAGCAACGAAATTCGGTGACCATTATGTATTATGATTGTTTACGGTGTCATATCTTACAGGTAAGCAACAAGGTGGCGTTAAACACCACAACACCAACCCAACAGGTAAACAACGAAATTCGGTGACCAGTAAGTATTATTATTACATAAGGCTCTATTTTACTGTTTTTCTATTGGCCAAAAGCAATGCACGTGACATTCCATTTTCTAACATATTGATTAGCAAAAAGCAATTTCTGTGCAATAAAAACCCATATTGCACTCTTGTGCAAAATCAATGAATGAAATTTCAGTTTTCATAAAATTTCAAAATTTTAATATTCAAATAATAATATTGAAAAACATATGTAATATAGAAAAAAATAATTTAAAGTTCAAAATTTCAAAAATTTCAAAAAATTTCAAAATTTCAAAAATTTCAAAGAAATTCAAAAAAATTCAAAAAATTAAGTTTTCATAAAATTTCTAAATTTTAATATTTAAATAATAATATTGAAAAACATATGTAATATAAAAATTAAGGACAAAAAGAATCTACTACTACACTTGAACTTGATCAATATGAGGTTTTATGGAGCCTCGTTCAATATTGTTGTGCTCTGCACCATAGAACCTCATATTGATCTCGTTCAAGTGCAGTAATTGTATATTATTGTGCACGTTGTCATATTCTACATGCAAACAAAAAAGTGGCGTTAAACATCATAACCCTAACCCTACAGGTAAACAATGGAATTCGGTGACCAGTAAGTATTATTCTTGCTTACGTTTTCATATCTTACAGGTAAACAACGAAATTCGGCGACCAGTGAGTATCGTTCTTTTGTATGTTGTCATGTCTTACAGGGGCCGTCATAGTCGTGTGGTAGTTGCATTTACATCTACCAGTGCCTATCACCACTAAAATTGTGAAGTTGAACCCCGTTCATGGCAAAGTGTACTCGATACAACATTATGTGATAAAAATTGTCAATGACTTGATTTCCTCCACCAACAAAACTGACCGCCACGATATAACTGAAATATTGTTGAAAGTGGCGTTAAACACCATAAATCAAACCATATCTTACAGGTAAGCAACGGAATTCGGTGACCAGTAAGTATATAATTCTTGTTTACGCTATCTAATCATACGTTGTCTCCTTCATTGCGTTATTCAGTAAACGATTCACTACTCAAAAGAGACGCTTATGTAAAGTGGATACTTTAAACACCATATAATGTTTCTGTAAAATAAAAACTGTTGACATGTCGATAATGACGTCTTCATCTCTCAGTCATACAGTATGCTTTGTTTGTTTAAATCATAATAACTTGATGTGGTTTAGACTTGTGGACTTTGCCTCCATTGATTATTATATAAGGGATAGGGTTATGTGTGGAAAACTGAAATAATATTTTCCACAAAGAGTTTATACTTGTATAACAATAATAATCAAATTTTGAATATTTCCATATTTTTTACAGCTGGTGTTCATGGCAATAGATCTCTTTCATATTACGTATATATTTTCTTTTTCTTTCCTTCTATCACCGACAAGACTTTTGTTCTTTCCTTCTATCACCGACAAGACTTTTGTTCTTTCCTTCTATCACCGACAAGACTTTTGTTCTTTCCTTCTATCACCGACAAGACTTTTGTTCTTTCCTTCTATCACCGACAAGACTTTTATTGCACTTGACTATATGAACAACACGACTTGTGTTTTGTAAGAAGCAGGAACTGCTTACCACTCGCGGTCACTTGGGTTCACCTCCAGTTTTGGGGTCGTCCGTCTTTGCTGAACTATTTAATTTTCTGTGTTGTGCTTTATGTTTTGCTTGTCTTCGTCTTGTTATGACAAGAAACTTTAAACAGTTAAAACTTCTACCAATATCAATAAAATCAATATCAATAAAATAATCAATAAAATCAATATCAATAAAATAATCAATAAAATCAATATCAATAAAATAATCAATAAAATCAATATCAATAAAATAATCAATAAAATCAATATCAATAAAATAATCAATCTCCTCTCACCTCCACGCACTCAACACAACAAATCAAACGACATATTACATGTGTTGTGTCCTGTGCCTAATATTGCCTGTCTCTTTGCATTGTCCATTATTGATTGACCCTTAGTTTGACCCTAGCTTTATTCATACACTGTATGTTAGATATCTTGCATACATTAAAATGCCATCAAAATATTTACATTATGTAATATAGACATAGCTACCAGTTCAAATAAGATTTTTGAAATCTGGAGAAATTCGGATATAATAACAATAACAGCACAAACATGAAAATAAAGCAAAACTGATAACATCAGACAAGAAACTCTCGGACGAAACGAACTCTAGCTTCAAATAGAATAGTCGTGCACAGGAAATACCATCACAAAAAGGCGTTGTATTATATATTTTGTGAAATTTGTCAAATTAGGCGAAACAATCGGTGGTGTTATCATTCTTCCTGGTTCTTCACTAATATATTATACAACACCTACCGTATACCTAATTAATTTGTATCAAGTGTATGGCATTATGTGTCACATGTTATGCATCCATTAGATCGATATTGAGCGTACCTGATGAAGGTTATTCCGGAAAAGCGCTCCCTGCATTAAATTGTATATGTAAGTTTTTATTTATCTTATGTAATATGTACATTTATTTTGATTAAATTTCTGTGAGTTAGTTAAAGTTTGCGGTATAATGTTGGCAATACAATGTAGCAAAAATAATTAGTGTCCAGTGCATAGGTCTTAAACCCTATTAACCATTGCAGGGTCCGGATTTCCTTTGGCGCTGTTTTCTTTCTTCCCAGTTCATCACTACTATAATATTCCTCACCTAACTTATACATAGTTAATATGTATCAAGTGAAGTACATAATGGGTCACATATTATACAATATATACATTTATGATGAATATATTTTCGTGAGTTAGTTAACAGGGGCGGATCCAGGATTTCAAGTTAGGGGGTGGGGCGCACTTGAATAAATTGCGCCGAGAGGAGGGAGGCGCGAACATTTTTGGGGTATTTCGTGTGAAAAATCACGAATTTAGGCCAAAAACACATATTTTTTCCAATTTTAGGGGGGGGGGGCAAGCGCCGGGTTGACCCCCCCCCCCCCCACCCTGGATCCGCCCCTGATTTATGTTGATTAAATGTTCGTGAGTTAGTTAAAGAATGCGGAATGGTGTTTTTAATAGTTACAATTCTACGTAGCAATAGTATATTTCTTAAAACCTATTACATTTCAGGGTCAGGGGTCCTTTTGTACTGTATGTATATAATTATCTTTCTTCCCGGTTCATCACGCAATTTGTACATAATTAATTTGTATCAAATGCAGTGCATTGTGTGGTGACATATTGATATATGCAGTGCTTTATGTGTGGAATGCAATATATACACAGCACTATTAAGACATAATTATTTGATAACACTATTATTCGTATCCAGCATATAAATCTTGAAACCTGTTATTTTGTGGGCTCAGGGTTCCTTTGGCACTGTTATTGTTCCTCCTCGTCCGTCACTAATACATGTTGTTCTCACCTAGCTTATACATAATTAATTTGTATCAAACACAGTCCTTAATGGGTCACATAGAACCAAATATGCAATATATGACATAATCATTTGATAACACTATTAAAATGCAAAAAAAGCTCTGTATATAATTATTTGATAATAGAAACCGGACCTGACATAAATACATACAAATGATACGTAAGATATTACACAATAACAATTATATCCGTCTTAGACATAATGTACTTCATTGTGGGGATCGTTTATTGTCTTGCACATAGACGTCTTTTAGGTAAGTTGATTTTCTTGTAGATCTATATTGACAAACATATGGATTATTACTTATAAGTATCTCAGTTTATACTAAGGACTATCTCAGCTTATATTCAGGACGAGAATAAGTTTAACAATGTACAGTCAAACATGTGGGACAAAAAAAACTTTTTAAGACAGGTGACATATTAAAAGAGGATCAATTCATATGAAATTTTCGATGACATGACAAGAAAAAGGTGACTGGACTGCTGAATAGAAGTGACTGCGTGCGCAGGTTTGACTGTATATGTAAATAAAAACAATACAGAATTGACGGAGGGGTGGGACAACAGGGGTAATGATTTGGACAGTCTGCACACTGAAAAAAGTATCTAGAGAGTTGGGTAGGGACGAACAATTATTTATTACAGACATATACTTTATTAAATAATGTATGATATATACTAATAGTAAACAAATACTTCACTGTATTCATATTTCAGTATGCTTTCGTCTATGATATCAGTGTGTGTGTGTCACTCATTAATATCCCTTGTATTTACAAACATGTGGAAAATACACATGCACTGCTAAGGGAGGGTTGGACCGATTTAACTTGTTTACGTAAACGTTAGAGAAAACCAAAGGGCCAATCCAGAATGGACAATTCAGAGACAATGGCAACATTGGGTACACAAGACAGAGGACGAAGACAAACAAAGCAAAAAGCAAAAGCACAATACAGAAAAAAAAAAAGATAAGCAACACGGACACCGCAAAAAACCGGAAGTGAACCCAGGTTCTCGCCAAGAGTAAGCAGTTCCTGTTTCCCTTTCTATTGAAGTGCCGGTACCAGGACAGATGAGTGAGAGGTCATATATATTAGTGTTTTTCACATGTGATTAAAATGCCAACACTCTCATAGAACTGGAAATAAAACGCTGACTCCTATTATTGATCTATATCCATATTATTTTAATTCTTCGTTGCATATAATTTGTCATATATGCAGTACTAGTTCTATAAGAGAATCGATGACCTCAACGATTATTTATATGATAGACAGTACACAAGGCCTCAACGATCATTTATATGATAGTTCTATAAGAGAATCGATGGCCTCAACGGTCAGTTATATGATAGTTCTATAAGAGAATCGATGGCCTCAACGATCATTTATATGATAATTATATAAGAGAATCGATGGCCTCAACGATCAGTTATATGATAGTTCTATAAGAGAATCAATGGCCTCAACGATCATTTATATGATAGTGCTATAAGAGAATCAATGGCCTCAACGATCAGTTTTATGATAGTTCTATAAGAGAATCAATGGCCTCCACGATCAGTTTTATGATAGTTCTATAAGAGAATCGATGGCCTCAACGATCAGTTATATGATAGTTCTATAAGAGAATCAATGGCCTCCACGATCAGCTATATGATAGTTCTATAAGAGAATCAATGGTCTCAACGATCAGTTATATGATAGTTCTATAAGAGAATCAATGGCCTCAACGATCAGTTATATGATAGTTCTATAAGAGAATCAATGGCCTCAACGATCATTTATATGATAGTTCTATTAGAGAATCAATGGCCTCAACGATCAGTTATATGATAGTTCTATAAGAGAATCAATGGTCTCAACGATCAGTTATATGATAGTTCTATAAGAGAATCAATGGCCTCAACGATCAGCTATATGATAGTTCTATAAGAGAATCAATGGCCTCAACGATCAGTTATATGATAGTTCTATAAGAGAATCAATGGCCTCAACGATCATTTATATGATAGTTCTATAAGAGAATCGATGGCCTCAACGATCAGTTATATGATAGACAGTACACAAGGCCCCTACAATTCCATCTCCCGACATCTGTACGCAAGTGACAGGAAATTAATTTGTATCAAGTGCAGTACTAGTTCTATAAGAGAATCAATGGCCTCAACGATCAGTTATATGATAGTTCTATAAGAGAATCAATGGCCTCAACGATCATTTATATGATAGTTCTATAAGAGAATCGATGGCCTCAACGATCAGTTATATGATAGACAGTACACAAGGCCCCTACAATGCCATCTCCCGACATCTGTGCGCAAGTGACATGAAATTAATTTGTATCAAGTGTAGTGCATAATGGATCACATATTATGTAATATATGCAATTATTTTGATTATTTGTTTTATAAGTTAGATGAAGAATGCGGCAATAGTTAGAATTCATTGCAGGCTCAGGGTACCATTGGTACTGTTAGATTTCTTCGGTGATCATCACTCAGCTTGTACATAGTTAATTGGTATAAAATGTAGTGCATTGTGGGTCACATATTATGCAATATATACATAATTGGAATGATTTATGTGTGGAATGCAGTACATGCAGTCCACTATCAAGACATAATTATTTGACAACACTATTAGAATAAAAAAAAGTATATAATTATTTGATAATATAAACCATACATGACGTAACTACATACAAATGATAGCTTTTGTAACAAAGTGTTGATAACTTCCGATTAATTACGTGAACGATAAGATGACTCATTAACAATAGTTTAGTACATAGAAATAAGGGTAATAACAAAATTACCGAACTCCGAGCAATCTTACAAAGCAACCGGAAAACTGTGAAAACAGTAATGACCCTGACTTGGTACAGGCATTTCTAAAGAAATGGTGGGTTGAATCAGATTTTAAAGCGCCAAACCATGACGTTGTATCAAGTCTTATTACAAACTGCAAGCTTTAGCGTAACGATATAGTTGTGAAATATGAAACTCCATACGCGGGTGGGAGCGGTTGACATATTACTGTGAAGGTGTGGAAAAGTTGCAATGGTACAGTTTAAGTAATATCGTTTATCTTAGGTGCAGATGACTTTTATCTCAGGTTCTTTGGGGGTATATTATTAGAATCAAATGCTTTTTGTTTGGATTATTACTTGACAGAAAATCATAAATATATGTTAAATGTGAGATTAAAGGCTTTATCACTTGTAATTATGTTGCCATTGATAAGTTTCTTGTATAAACACTTCTTCATAGGAGTACAGGTAAAGATTTGCACCGATTGGAACACAGATTGTTCCTACGGTGATGCCTATGAATAGTTGAAAATGGGCCCTCCGAACTCGACAAATATGTACTCAATAAAGAACACCAATATACTGATGATTCGTTTTCCGTGTATCATCTTTTGCTCCATATATGACAGACCAAATTTCAACAAGAGAAAACAGTACATATATAGAATAACATGCAAGCAAATGTGACATGAAATTTTACAGTTCCGAAATAATGTAATTGATAACACTAAGGTAAATATCCATCAAGCATAGGTGAAAATAACAGATTTTAGTTATCCTGCTTAGGCCATTTTGGTTGACATGCTCCTAAAGATATTTAAATTATTCGATTTTCCAATCTTTTGACTATGAGCGTACTTGATGATAGTGAACTGCCAACCCTTCCGGAGCACTTGAATTAATCCCAGGTATCTAGTGGGGTTGGTGTTGCTCTATCTTTGGTTTTCTCTGTAATATTTTGTAGATCGTCGTTTGTCCTTTTGTTCATTTTCTTTAAGCCTTTACGGCTTCTGATTACCCCATTGATATATTCTGACTTTCCTTATTCCAGACTCGCGAAGTGCGCTCCAATTTGAATAATTACGTTTTAATTGTTCATTATTACCATCTAACATTAAACGCTGACAATAATATCAATATGTTGTCATCACTTTCATTGTTCATAGAATAAACAAGTAGATATCTAATTTAGCACACATTATTTATGTAAATAAACAAGTAGATATCTAATTTAGCACACATTATTTATGTAAATAAACAAGTAGATATCTAATTTAGCACACATTATTTATGTAAATAAACAAGTATATATCTAATTTAGCACACATTATTTATGTAAATAAACAAGTAGATATCTAATTTAACACGCATTATTTATGTAAATAAACAAGTATATATCTAATTTAGCACACATTATTTATGTAAATAAACAAGTAGATATCTAATTTAGCACACATTATTTATGTAAATAAACAAGTAGATATCTAATTTAGCACACATTATTTATGTAAATAAACAAGTAGATATCTAATTTAACACGCATTATTTATGTAAATAAACAAGTATATATCTAATTTAGCACACATTATTTATGTAAATAAACAAGTAGATATCTAATTTAGCACACATTATTTATGTAAATAAACAAGTATATATCTAATTTAGCACGCATTATTTATGTAAATAAACAAGTAGATATCTAATTTAGCACACATTAGTTATGTAAATAAACAAGTAGATATCTAATTTAACACACATTATTTATGTAAATAAACAAGTAGATATCTAATTTAGCACACATTATTTATGTAAATAAACAAGTAGATATCTAGTTTTACACACATTATTTATGTAAATAAACAAGTAGATATCTAATTTAGCACGCATTATTTATGTAAATAAACAAGTAGATATATAATTTAGCACACAATATTTATGTAAATAAACAAGTAGATATCTAATTTAGCACACATTATTTATGTAAATAAACAAATAGATATCTAATTTAGCACACATTATTTATGTAAATAAACAAGTAGATATCTAATTTAGCACACATTATTTATGTAAATAAACAATTATATATCTAATTTAGCACACATTATTTATGTAAATAAACAAGTAGATATCTAATTTAACACACATTATTTATGTAAATAAACAAGTAGATATCTAATTTAGCACACATTATTTATGTAAATAAACAAGTAGATATATAATTTAGCACACATTATTTAGGTGAATGAACAAGTAGATATCTAATTTAACACGCATTATTTATGTAAATAAACAAGTAGATATCTAATTTAACACGCATTATTTATGTAAATCAACAAGTAGATATCTAATTTAACACACATTATTTATGTAAATCAACAAGTAGATATCTAATTTAGCACACATTATTTATGTAAATAAACAAGTAGATATCTAATTTAGCACACATTATTTATGTAAATAAACAAGTAGATATCTAATTTAGCACACCTTATTTATGTAAATAAACAAGTAGATATCTAATTTAACACACATTATTTATGTAAATAAAGTAGATATCTAATTTAGCACACATTATTTATGTAAATAAACAAGTAGATATCTAGTTTAGCACACATTATTTATGTAAATAAACAAGTAGATATCTAATTTAGCACGCATTATTTATGTAAATAAACAAGTAGATATATAATTTAGCACACAATATTTATGTAAATAAACAAGTAGATATCTAATTTAGCACACATTATTTATGTAAATAAACAAGTAGATATATAATTTAGCACACATTATTTATGTAAATAAACAAATAGATATCTAATTTAGCACACATTATTTATGTAAATAAACAAGTAGATATCTAATTTAGCACACATTATTTATGTAAATAAACAAGTAGATATTTAATTTAGCACACATTATTTATGTAAATAAACAAGTAGATATCTAATTTAACACGCATTATTTATGTAAATAAACAAGTAGATATATAATTTAGCACACATTATGTATGTAAATAAACAAATAGATATCTAATTTAGCACACATTATTTATGTAAATAAACAAGTAGATATCTAATTTAGCACACATTATTTATGTAAATAAACAAGTAGATATTTAATTTAGCACACATTATTTATGTAAATAAACAAGTAGATATCTAATTTAACACGCATTATTTATGTAAATAAACAAGTAGATATATAATTTAGCACACATTATGTATGTAAATAAACAAGTAGATATCTAATTTAGCACACATTATGTATGTAAATAAACAAGTAGATATCTAATTTAGCACACATTATTTAGGTGAATGAACAAGTAGATATCTAATTTAACACACATTATTTATGTAAATCAACAAGTAGATATCTAATTTAACACGCATTATTTATGTAAATAAACAAGTATATATCTAATTTAGCACACATTATTTATGTAAATAAACAAGTAGATATCTAATTTAGCACACATTATTTATGTAAATAAACAAATAGATATCTAATTTAGCACACCTTATTTATGTAAATAAACAAGTAGATATCTAATTTAACACACATTATTTATGTAAATAAACAAGTAGATATCTAATTTAGCACTAATTATTTATGTAAATAAACAAGTAGATATCTAGTTTAGCACACATTATTTATGTAAATAAACAAGTAGATATCTAATTTAGCACGCATTATTTATGTAAATAAACAAGTAGATATATAATTTAGCACACAATATTTATGTAAATAAACAAGTAGATATCTAATTTAGCACACATTATTTATGTAAATAAACAAATATATATCTAATTTAGCACACATTATTTATGTAAATAAACAAGTAGATATCTAATTTAGCACACATTATTTATGTAAATAAACAAGTAGATATCTAATTTAACACACATTATTTATGTAAATAAACAAGTAGATATATAATTTAGCACACATTATGTATGTAAATAAACAAGTAGATATCTAATTTAGCACACATTATTTAGGTGAATGAACAAGTAGATATCTAATTTAACACGCATTATTTATGTAAATAAACAAGTAGATATCTAATTTAACACGCATTATTTATGTAAATCAACAAGTAGATATATAATTTAACACACATTATTTATGTAAATCAACAAGTAGATATCTAATTTAACACGCATTATTTATGTAAATAAACAAGTAGATATCTAATTTAACACACATTATTAATGTAAATAAACAAGTAGATATATAATTTAGCACGCATTATTTATGTAAATAAACAAGTAGATATCTAATTTAGCACGCATTATTTATGTAAATAAACAAGTAGATATCTAATTTAGCACACATTATTTATGTAAATAAACAAGTAGATATCTAATTTAACACGCATTATTTATGTAAATAAACAAGTAGATATCTAATTTAGCACACATTATTTATGTAAATAAACAAGTAGATATCTAATTTAGCACGCATTATTTATGTAAATAAACAAGTAGATATCTAATTTAGCACACATTATTTATGTAAATCAACAAGTAGATATATAATTTAACACACATTATTTATGTAAATCAACAAGTAGATATCTAATTTAGCACACATTATTTAGGTGAATGAACAAGTAGATATCTAATTTAACACGCATTATTTATGTAAATAAACAAGTAGATATCTAATTTAACACGCATTATTTATGTAAATCAACAAGTAGATATATAATTTAACACACATTATTTATGTAAATCAACAAGTAGATATCTAATTTAACACGCATTATTTATGTAAATAAACAAGTAGATATCTAATTTAACACACATTATTAATGTAAATAAACAAGTAGATATATAATTTAGCACGCATTATTTATGTAAATAAACAAGTAGATATCTAATTTAGCACGCATTATTTATGTAAATAAACAAGTAGATATCTAATTTAGCACACATTATTTATGTAAATAAACAAGTAGATATCTAATTTAGCACGCATTATTTATGTAAATAAACAAGTAGATATCTAATTTAGCACACATTATTTATGTAAATAAACAAGTAGATATCTAATTTAACACGCATTATTTATGTAAATAAACAAGTAGATATCTAATTTAGCACACATTATTTATGTAAATCAACAAGTAGATATATAATTTAACACACATTATTTATGTAAATCAACAAGTAGATATCTAATTTAGCACACATTATTTAGGTGAATGAACAAGTAGATATCTAATTTAACACGCATTATTTATGTAAATAAACAAGTAGATATCTAATTTAACACGCATTATTTATGTAAATCAACAAGTAGATATATAATTTAACACACATTATTTATGTAAATCAACAAGTAGATATCTAATTTAACACGCATTATTTATGTAAATAAACAAGTAGATATCTAATTTAACACACATTATTAATGTAAATAAACAAGTAGATATATAATTTAGCACGCATTATTTATGTAAATAAACAAGTAGATATCTAATTTAGCACACATTATTTATGTAAATAAACAAGTAGATATCTAATTTAGCACGCATTATTTATGTAAATAAACAAGTAGATATCTAATTTAGCACACATTATTTATGTAAATAAACAAGTAGATATCTAATTTAACACGCATTATTTATGTAAATAAACAAGTAGATATCTAATTTAGCACACATTATTTATGTAAATCAACAAGTAGATATATAATTTAACACACATTATTAATGTAAATAAACAAGTAGATATATAATTTAGCACGCATTATTTATGTAAATAAACAAGTAGATATCTAATTTAGCACGCATTATTTATGTAAATAAACAAGTAGATATCTAATTTAGCACACATTATTTATGTAAATAAACAAGTAGATATCTAATTTAGCACGCATTATTTATGTAAATAAACAAGTAGATATCTAATTTAGCACACATTATTTATGTAAATAAACAAGTAGATATCTAATTTAACACGCATTATTTATGTAAATAAACAAGTAGATATCTAATTTAGCACACATTATTTATGATAAACCATGTCAGTGCTGAATCAGAGAGACTACTGAGAGGATGACACCCTTGGAAAATAGTAATATATTTAATGCACCCGTGCAGGGTCGTCTTAGGAGCATCATAGGCCTTCGGGCAAAGCAGTACACAGGGTCCCATACCTACACAACTACTCATAGAAATACAACTGTAAATGTCGATCAAATTAAACATATATTTATTGTATTGGCACTCCCAAAAAAATCAGCGTTTAAACATTAAAATAAAATATGCGTAAAACGACAGTGCACCCGAGACGTTTTTGTACACTCATGGTCAAAATATATTGGAAGCAAGTAGACCAAAGAGCCTCATCATGACAGCTAAAATATGCTAATGGTACCTATGCCTGAGGTAGGGTAACTTTAGCATTATTTAGAAACTGCAAATTACAAACATAAATTATATCTTATAAATCAAGTCAGTGCCGAAGCACTGACAACAGGGCGGATTATACGTGTACCCTCGAGGACTAATAGTCCACCAACAGATGCATCGATCTAGTGCTAATAACCTTAGATATCAAAATTAGATATTATGGAGATTTACTAGATTATTAATAGCGTAGCGTTTCTTTATAATCCGGAGCGTGATTTCTCAAGGTCAGAAATCTTTAAAGGGTTTATCTATTATCTATTGATGTATAAGATATTATCATTATTTGTCAGTAAATATTGACAGGAAATAACATTATGTGACCTGATTTATATATAATGAAGTAGTGTAAACAATATAGTTTACTGATTTAAAGTCGAAGATGTATGAGGTTCAACAAGGGATATTTTAAAATAGGCCTACAAAGTAAAGAGTGATTGAGTGATTGTTGTTTAGCACCAACTCAGCTATATCATGGCGAAAACAAGTTAATTTGGAATGATATGATGATGAGGGCCGCCTTGTACTAGACCAACACTATTAGTTGGATTTGTAAAGCAAATTAAGAGCAATGAATTATATACCCCCTTCTTGTACCATTTCTGTTTACATTATTTTTGTTATTTGTTATTTTGTTTCTTTTGGTTTGTTTTGTTTGTTTGTCTATGTATTTTTGTTGTGTGATTGCGATTAATAAGAGTAGAATCTTGCATAACTGTTTTCTGGTAGCCACTGTTGTTGTCACTTTGTGCTATGCAATTTGATTTTTTTATCTGAAAAGTAATTCGAAGTGTCGTGTATAGCGAAAGGATCGACCATTTATGCCTTTCCCCGAGTCAGAATTTTATTTTGGTCAAACGAATCTAAAATCAGATTATTTCTTAACTAATTAATTAATTTTATTTATTTATTTATTTATTTATTTATTTATTTATTTATTTATTTATTTATTTATTTATTTATTTATTTATTTATTTATTTATCTAATTATTTATTTATTTAATCTTGCAAATTAAACAATGTAATCATTTTTCCCTGCGATGTATTTATATATATATATATATTGGGAAAACGTTATAAAACTGCATGTTGTCTCAGAAGAAACCTATTATATATATTGATTGTATTTAAATATCAAATCGCCTTAAGTACCTCAATCAGCTTAGCGTCCTCGGCGGGGGCAGGATTTAGGAGAAAGGATTCCCTGTTATTATGTTATATTTAGTAACCAATCGACACATTTTCATATGAATTCGCAGCAATGGACTTAAATGCAAATTATGTCTATTTTTAGATCAAACACAGTTTATTTAAAAACCGCAACATGCGACTTGAATCATTTGGAGTTTGAATACATATAAACAGTGTGGTAAGCTTAATAGAGTTAGATAATTATGCTGTTATATATTTGTTTTACAATTTTACATATTGTTTCTCTACTTTTATTGCTCACTGCGAACACTCAATATAATAAAAAGGATATAGATGGGTACAATTAAAACTGCAGACCCAGATAAACCTATTAATAAGGTTTTTCTTAAATTTTAAAGTACATGTATTAGTTATCGCATAAATGTAAATGTGCGGTTGACAAACCCAGAATAAATGGCTATCTAAAATATCTGAAATTTTGTATTAAAATAGAAAAGACAACCATAAGATTACTATTATCATAAAGAAGCTGTTCATATTCATATTGTTTATACAGATGTTTTTTTTCTAATTGCTTTGTAATCTGGAAGATTTTGGTGTGTCGAGAGGAGTTGTGGTGCATATGAACGTCCGCTAGCGCTCAATTCTACTTTAATTGGGGTAAGATCGGTTGTTTCACATGTTACACCCATCGTGTTTTAGTAACCTAGATGATACTTATTAGTAAAATGAGCTTAAAACATAAGTGGGTTAGAGTTATGGTTATGGTGTTTAAGGCCACTTTCAACAATATCTCAGTTATATCGTGGCGGTCAGTTTTATTGGTGGAGGACAATGTATAATTGAAATCAACATAATATAATTATATTTTTTTTTGCAGTCATAAAAATTCTTCCGAAAAAAAAATAGTTGTCTTAATAAACATTACACTCGTTTAATTATGCATTAATAAAAAACATGTAGCTTTTTACTTCGACTATTAATTAGAAAACGTATTGCAAATATTACTAAAGTAGAGCACGTTCTAAATGTAAACCAATAACGGTTAGACACGATCTTTGCAGTGCGGAAATGATTAAGCTCGTCTTAAACGTGACCTATGTTGGATTCTAACGTATTATCGTAGACTTTACGATCAATTTAAATTTATATATTTCAAACGGACATGTCAAAAGATGTTATATTAATATGCAATTTTTTAAATATTATATACAGAACAGAACAGGAAGCTTATACTTCACTGAGGAGCACAACAACTTCATAAAACATCTTGAAAAGTATTTTTAATCTTCAAACGCCAAATAATTTTAAGTTTTGGGAGCAATAAATCCAAAGAGTCTAAATAGGATAGCCAAAATCGGCCACGGTCACTAATGCCTGAGGGAGGAGAACCTAACTGACATTAGGCTTAATAAATGTATGCCTACAATCACAATATCTGTCGATATTATAAACAATGACATTTGAAACAAAATGTGTGACAAATTAGTTTAATTAATTGTACTATCGGGAGTGTTTATTGGTCGTCATCAAATAATAATAATAGTAATTTAAAATTGTAATACCAAGGACATCGATTTAGTCTTGTAATATTACACAAAATAACACCACACGTTATATGTATCGTAGCTATTTATTATATGTATTGCAAATTACATTGTAAATTGATAAGCTCTGTGGACATTCATTATTCATCCCTCAGTTTCAACACGTCTGTGTTTCATCATTGTTATTAAATCAAATTCGTTCCCCATTTTAGTATATGTTTGTCTGAAAACATATATTTCCCATTCCAAAGAGCAATAAAATACTGTAATCTGTTTTCATACTGGGAATTATATTTCTAACGAGGTATATTTGTCCTAGCAATACATATACAGATAACGCCATGCTCAAATTAATACCTCAGAGTGGGAATAGAGGATCATTAAATCCCGGTTTTTAGTGGGATTCGTGTTACTAGATCTTTAGTTTTCTATGTATTGTTTTGTAGATTGTTGTTTGTCCTTTTGTACTTTTTCTTTTGGCCATTGTGTTGTCTGTCCTTCGATTTACGGATTCTGTTCACCCCTTTTGGTATCTTCAACCTCTTCTTCTTAGTACATATGTCTGTGTAGAGTTCCTTTTCAATTATTTGATTTATTATAATTTTACAGCGTTCGTTTGTGTCGATATCGTTTTTATAGTCAATTCTAACATGACATCCTTCTTTCTCTTTGCTAACAAACGAGCGAGTTATCCATTCGGTATAATTTCATTAGCACATGCGCCGGTGAATGTGACTGACTTTTCCATTGGCATCATGAATTGTGTGCGACATTTACCGCAAATGTAAATATAAATTACCGTCTTCCAATCAAAGTATACTACCCCATTTGTACATATCAGAATCGACATAAATATTGGAAGCCAGAATGTGTTTTGAGTTTTAACATGGATTGGCGGATATTAGTAAATTCTATCCCTCGCTTCTGGCTCGGGATAAAATACTAGTATCCGCCAATCCATGTTAAAACTCCCAACAATTTCTGGCTTCCATGGTTTATTTCTTAAATTATCACCGAGATTGTAGCAAAGTACCATAACGACCATTCGTGGAGCATGAACTGCAAACCTTTCCGGAGCACCTGTATTCGCCCACAGCCTTTGCAGGTTTTAAGTTGTTAAGTCTGATTCCATGTCGTCACGTATATAGTTCCATGTTGTGATGCATGTTACGACCTTTGCGCCTAGAGATGCTCGTTTCATCTTTGCTACTAATTGTTTTGTAGGCGTTGGTGTTTTATTTATGTAATTTGCATTTATTTTCGATTATTACTGTCCAACACTATTTCATATCGGATGATGTTCGTATCGGTTAACAGTACAACGATAGATCACATTTGTGGAGAATGAACTGCCTACTCTTCCGATGCCACTAAGTTCACCCCCAGAATTATAAATCTGATTGATCTTCAAGATTGTAGTTCTTCATATGTATTGGGATTTGGTTAGCAACTTGAATACCGTAGAAAAAATGCCATATAAGAGGAAAATGTTCTTTCCATAAAACTTCAACAAGGAAGGGTTTATCAGAAGCCGCAACATATCATTGAGATTGTAACAAAAGTAACATGATCAATGCAACTAGTGGAGCAAGTACTGCTAACCCTTCCGGAGCACATGACTTCATCCCCGGTTTTTAATGTTGCTCGACATTTATCTTTCAGTGGGGTTCGTGTTGCTAAAACGTTAGATATCTGTGTAGTGTTATGTTGATCATTGTTAGTTACTTTGTCCCTTTGTATATGTTGGTCATTGTTAGTTACTTTGTCCCTTTGTATCTGTTGGTCATTGTTAGTTACTTTGTCCCTTTGTATCTGTTGGTCATTGTTAGTTACTTTGTCCCTTTGTATCTGTTGATCATTGTTAGTTACTTTGTCCCTTTGTATCTGTTGATCATTGTTAGTTACTTTGTCCCTTTGTATCTGTTGGTCATTGTTAGTTACTTTGTCCCTTTGTATCTGTTGGTCATTGTTAGTTACTTTGTCCCTTTGTATCTGTTGATCATTGTTAGTTACTTTGTCCCTTTGTATCTGTTGGTCATTGTTAGTTACTTTGTCCCTTTGTATCTGTTGGTCATTATTAGTTACGTTGTCCCTTTGTATCTGTTGATCATTGTTAGTTACTTTGTCCCTTTGTATTTGTTGGTCATTGTTAGTTACTTTGTCCCTTTGTATCTGTTGGTCATTGTTAGTTACTTTGTCCCTTTGTATCTGTTGGTCATTGTTAGTTACTTTGTCCCTTTGTATCTGTTGGTCATTGTTAGTTACTTTGTCCCTTTGTATCTGTTGGTCATTGTTCGTTACGTTGTCCCTTTGTATCTGTTGATCATTGTTAGTTACTTTGTCCCTTTGTATCTGTTGATCATTGTTAGTTACTTTGTCCCTTTGTATCTGTTGATCATTGTTAGTTACTTTGTCCCTTTGTATCTGTTGGTCATTGTTAGTTACTTTGTCCCTTTGTATCTGTTGGTCATTGTTAGTTACTTTGTCCCTTTGTATCTGTTGGTCATTGTTAGTTACTTTGTCCCTTTGTATCTGTTGGTCATTGTTCGTTACGTTGTCCCTTTGTATCTGTTGATCATTGTTAGTTACTTTGTCCCTTTGTATCTGTTGATCATTGTTAGTTACTTTGTCCCTTTGTATCTGTTGATCATTGTTAGTTACTTTGTCCCTTTGTATCTGTTGGTCATTGTTAGTTACTTTGTCCCTTTGTATCTGTTGGTCATTGTTAGTTACTTTGTCCCTTTGTATCTGTTGGTCATTGTTAGTTACTTTGTCCCTTTGTATCTGTTGGTCATTGTTCGTTACGTTGTCCCTTTGTATCTGTTGATCATTGTTAGTTACTTTGTCCCTTTGTATCTGTTGATCATTGTTAGTTACTTTGTCCCTTTGTATCTGTTGGTCATTGTTAGTTACTTTGTCCCTTTGTATCTGTTGGTCATTGTTAGTTACTTTGTCCCTTTGTATCTGTTGGTCATTGTTAGTTACTTTGTCCCTTTGTATCTGTTGGTCATTGTTAGTTACTTTGTCCCTTTGTATCTGTTGGTCATTGTTAGTTACTTTGTCCCTTTGTATCTGTTGATCATTGTTAGTTACTTTGTCCCTTTGTATCTGTTGATCATTGTTAGTTACTTTGTCCCTTTGTATCTGTTGGTCATTGTTAGTTACTTTGTCCCTTTGTATCTGTTGGTCATTGTTAGTTACTTTGTCCCTTTGTATCTGTTGGTCATTGTTAGTTACTTTGTCCCTTTGTATCTGTTGGTCATTGTTAGTTACTTTGTCCCTTTGTATCTGTTGATCATTGTTAGTTACTTTGTCCCTTTGTATCTGTTGGTCATTGATAGTTACTTTGTCCCTTTGTATCTGTTGGTCATTGTTAGTTACTTTGTCCCTTTGTATCTGTTGATCATTGTTAGTTACTTTGTCCCTTTGTATCTGTTGATCATTGTTAGTTACTTTGTCCCTTTGTATCTGTTGGTCATTGTTAGTTACTTTGTCCCTTTGTATCTGTTGATCATTGTTAGTTACTTTGTCCCTTTGTATCTGTTGGTCATTGTTAGTTACTTTGTCCCTTTGTATCTGTTGGTCATTGTTAGTTACTTTGTCCCTTTGTATCTGTTGGTCATTGTTAGTTACTTTGTCCCTTTGTATCTGTTGGTCATTGTTAGTTACTTTGTCCCTTTGTATCTGTTGGTCATTGTTAGTTACTTTGTCCCTTTGTATCTGTTGGTCATTATTAGTTACGTTGTCCCTTTGTATCTGTTGGTCATTGTTAGTTACTTTGTCCCTTTGTATCTGTTGATCATTGTTAGTTACTTTGTCCCTTTGTATCTGTTGGTCATTGTTAGTTACTTTGTCCCTTTGTATCTGTTGGTCATTGTTAGTTACTTTGTCCCTTTGTATCTGTTGATCATTGTTAGTTACTTTGTCCCTTTGTATCTGTTGGTCATTGTTAGTTACTTTGTCCCTTTGTATCTGTTGGTCATTGTTAGTTACTTTGTCCCTTTGTATCTGTTGGTCATTGTTAGTTACTTTGTCCCTTTGTATCTGTTGGTCATTGTTAGTTACTTTGTCCCTTTGTATCTGTTGGTCATTGTTAGTTACTTTGTCCCTTTGTATCTGTTGGTCATTGTTAGTTACTTTGTCCCTTTGTATCTGTTGGTCATTGTTAGTTACTTTGTCCCTTTGTATCTGTTGATCATTGTTAGTTACTTTGTCCCTTTGTATCTGTTGGTCATTGTTAGTTACTTTGTCCCTTTGTATCTGTTGGCCATTGTTAGTTACTTTGTCCCTTTGTATCTGTTGGTCATTGTTAGTTACTTTGTCCCTTTGTATCTGTTGATCATTGTTAGTTACTTTGTCCCTTTGTATCTGTTGATCATTGTTAGTTACTTTGTCCCTTTGTATCTGTTGGTCATTGTTATTTACTTTGTCCCTTTGTATCCGTTGATCATTGTTAGTTACTTTGTCCCTTTGTATCTGTTGGTCATTGTTAGTTACTTTGTCCCTTTGTATCTGTTGGTCATTGTTAGTTACTTTGTCCCTTTGTAACTGTTGGTCATTGTTAGTTACTTTGTCCCTTTGTATCTGTTGGTCATTGTTAGTTACTTTGTCCCTTTGTATCTGTTGATCATTGTTAGTTACTTTGTCCCTTTGTAACTGTTGGTCATTGTTAGTTACTTTGTCCCTTTGTATCTGTTGGTCATTGTTAGTTACTTTGTCCCTTTGTATCTGTTGGTCATTGTTAGTTACTTTGTCCCTTTGTATCTGTTGGTCATTGTTAGTTACTTTGTCCCTTTGTATCTGTTGATCATTGTTAGTTACTTCATCCCTTTGTATCTGTTGGTCATTGTATCGTTTGTTCTTAGAAAAAAGCTTGGATATACGAAAGCGGTAATCAGAAGACATAATTTGAAGAAAGACAGACAATTCTATGTCCAAAATAAAAAGGACAAACAATGGTGTACAAAACACTACATAGAAAGATAAATGTCGAGCAACATTAAAAACCGGGGATGAAGTCATGTGCTCCGGAAGGGTTCGCAGTACTTGCTCCACTAGTTGCATTGGTCATGTTACTTTTGTTACAATCTCAATGATATTTTGCGGCTTCTGATAAACCCTTCCTTGTTGAAGTTTTATGGAAAGAACATTTCCCCCTTATATGGCATTTTTTCTACGATATTCAAGTTGCTAACCAAATCCCAATACATATGATGCACTACAATCTTGATGGTCAATCAGATTTATAAATCTGTTTTTTTTTCTATTGCCTTTAAATGGTAGACAATGTCAAACAAAAGATTCATCACATAAGTTATGGTTTTTAGAAACAAATATACATTTCTTGGTGTTATATTGTGCTTAGTGATTTGAAGTGAGGAGTTGTTTGTTTTGTTGTCATTTTGTTGGTATAATTGATGATCACTGTTTCAACTTTCTTTTCATGATGATAATTTAATTTATCATGGATGTTTTAGTGGAAACTTTCTTTAGCTCATTTTGTAGAGCAGTTTGGGTTCGAGACGATGCAATCTTGGTAGCGCCTGAAGCGATTTTAAGATCTTCATGAAGCTGGTCTCTCCATCGAACCAAAATTATCATACATTTTTGTATTTAATTTAATTAGAAAAACCACGTAATTATAAGACCCACGATATAAGAAATACCACAGACACATCTTTGTATTTTAGTATTAAGTTTTTCTAGTCAGATTTAATACTAATCGATATTGCTTTGTTTTTGTCTCCCAATTTATTATGAAGTAGACATTGTATGTCATCTGATCCTAATTGCCATATGGACATTTATTTCCGGTTTTAGTGTGTAACATTATTAGAGGCGAATTCCGTTCTATTTCTCAACACATTGTTGTCTGGTAGATAATTAGACAGACGGATTACGATTTGTAAAGCTCACTGTTAAATCGATTAAAAGAAGCATATAGAACTAGTGTAGGATTAAAATAGGATGTGAAGGATTGTTTTTTCTTGTAGACAATTTTGGTAAGTACTCAAAATTAGTACATTGTGATCATAACATATTTCTTTATTTACGTTTTTTTTTAAATTTATTTACGGTATAACATTATGTGATAAAGTTTGGCAATGACTTGCGGCAGGTCGGTGGTTTTCGCCGGGTACTCTGGTCGACAGCCGGAGACTTTGAGCCGTAATGAAAGGGGGAGGTCTGGCGCTTTAAAATCTGATTCAACCCACCATTTCTTTAGAAATGCCTGTACCAAGTCAGGGTCATTACGGTTTTCACAGTTTTCCGGTTAGGTATCATCCCACAGTAATCAGTGCTTCCCCACTGACATGATTTATTTCATTTTTTACATATAATATAGTTTATTTAACAATCTCATGTTTTCAATAACCTTAATAGCCCAAGGGTGCACATTAAGGGCCCCTGCTTTGCACCAATCTCACTTGTCCAGGGATAGCAAGTGAAAATACAATAAAAATGGTTAAATCTGCAGAAAATCGGATGCGCAGTTATCTGGAACTACTTCCGGTTATTAATGTTAAAAGTCATTTGTTTTTACATTTCATGATTTATTAGATATTTTGTTTCTCGGAATTTACAGTTCTTAATTCATGCAATTATTACAAAAACTAAGGTTCTTCTTCCTCAAGTATAGGTGACCTTAGGTGACCTTAGGTGACCTTAGCTGATTTTGGTTCTCCTGTTTAGACGCTTTGGTTTTCATGCCCCAAAGTACTTTGAAATATTTGGCTGAATGTTATTCCAGATACACGTCGTGTACACTAAATTTGATATCTACTTTTTGGGGGTAAATGTTTGTCTATCATGAATACGCAGCCATGATACATAATATAAACTTGTTCATCTTTGAATTAAAAAGCAAAAAACCAAAAAAAACGATCATATAATGTATTTAACATCATTTCACTAAGAGAAAATGTTTAGGCCCATAAAATTAGTTTAACTCCACCGATTAGAATTGAAGTACGTTTCCCAAAACATATTCTGAAAAAAATGATCCAATGGTAACATAGTATAGTAGATAATACATCTGTGAGTTTAAGCCAAAATATGGTAAGCGGGATATTTCTGTAATCATAAATTAAAAGAAAAACAAAACATATATATCTCATCTTCAGAACAGTTCGAAAATCTAATTCAACCATATTAGACATAGAGACAAATCGATACCGCTAACAGACATATACATGACCGCTCACTTCCTGGAGTGGTATACTAATCGATACTGCTAACAGACATATACATGACCGCTCACTTCCTGGAGTGGTATACTAATCGATACCGCTAACAGACATGTTCATGACCGCTCACTTCCTGGAGTGGTATACAAATCGATACCGCTAACAGACATATACATGACCGCTTACCTTACTTCCTGGAGTGGTATACAAATCGATACCGCTAACAGACATATACATGACCGCTCACTTCCTGGAGTGGTATACTAATCGATACTGCTAACAGACATATACATGACCGCTCACTTCCTGGAGTGGTATACTAATCGATACCGCTAACAGACATATTCATGACCGCTCACTTCCTGGAGTGGTATACTAATCGATACTGCTAACAGACATATACATGACCGCTCACTTCCTGGAGTGGTATACTAATCGATACTGCTAACAGACATATAGATGACCGCTCACTTCCTGGAGTGGTATACAAATCGATACTGATAACAGACATATACATGACCGCTCACTTCCTGGAGTGGTATACTAATCGATACTGATAACAGACATATACATGACCGCTCACTTCCTGGAGTGGTATACAAATCGATACCGCTAACAGACATATACATGACCGCTCACTTCCTGGAGTGGTATACAAATCGATACTGCTAACAGGCATATACATGACCGCTCACTTCCTGGAGTGGTATACTAATCGATACCGCTAACAGACATATTCATGACCGCTCACTTCCTGGAGTGGTATACAAATCGATACTGCTAACAGACATATACATGACCGCTCACTTCCTGGAGTGGTATGCAAATCGATACCGCTAACAGACATATACATTACCGCTTACCTTACTTCCTAGAGTGGTATACAAATCGATACCGCTAACAGACATATAGATGACCGCTCACTTCCTGGAGTGGTATACAAATCGATACCGCTAACAGACATATACATGACCTCTCACTTCCTGGAGTGGTATACAAATCGATACCGCTAAGAGAAATATACATGACCGCTCACTTCCTGGAGTGGTATGCAAATCGATACTGCTAACAGACATATGCATGACCGCTCACTTCCTGCTTCCTTGAGTGGTAAACAAATCGATACCGATAACAGACATATACATGACCGCTCACTTCCTGGAGTGGTATACAAATCGATACCGCTAACAGACATATTCATGACCGATCACTTCCTGGAGTGGTATACAAATCGATACTGCTAACAGACATATACATGACCGCTCACTTCCTGGAGTGGTATACAAATCGATACCGCTAACAGACATATACATGACCGCTCACTTCCTGGAGTGGTATACAAATCGATACCGCTAACAGACATATACATGACCGCTCACTTCCTGGAGTGGTATACAAATCGATACTGCTAACAGACATATACATGACCGCTCACTTCCTGGAGTGGTATGCAAATCGATACTGCTAACAGACATATGCATGACCACTCACTTCCTGCTTCCTGGAGTGGTATACAAATCGATACCGCTAACAGACAAATACATGACCGCTCACTTCCTGGAGTGGTAAACAAATCGATACCGATAACAGACATATACATGACCGCTCACTTCCTGGAGTGGTATACTAATCGATACCGCTAACAGACATATACATGACCGCTCACTTCCTGGAGTGGTATACAAATCAATACCGCTAACAGACATATACATGACCGCTCACTTCCTGGAGTGGTATACGAATCGATACCGCTAGCAGACATATAGATGTCCGCTCACTACCTGGAGTGGTATACAAATCAATACCGCTAACAGACATATACATGACCGCTCACTTCCTGGAGTGGTATACAAATCGATACCGCTAACAGACATATAGATGACCGCTCACTTTCTGGAGTGGAATACAAATCGATACCGCTAACAGACATATAGATGACCGCTCACTTTCTGGGGTGGTATACAAATCGATACCGCTAACAGACATATACATGATCGCTCACTTCCTGGAGTGGTATACAAATCGATACTGCTAACAGACATATACATGACCGCTCACTTCCTGGAGTGGTATGCAAATCGATACCGCTAACAGACATATACATGACCGCTCACCTCCTGGAGTGGTATACAAATCGATACTGCTAACAGACATATACATGACCGCTCACTTCCTGGAGTGGTATGCAAATCGATACTGCTAACAGACATATAGATGACCGCTCACCTCCTGGAGTGGTATACAAATCGATACCGCTAACAGACATATAGATGACCGCTCACTTCCTGGAGTGGTATAAACACTTCAATAAAATGCGACTGGGCTAAGCTAATTGTATGCTCCCCGTCCAGTGAAGTGATGCCGTCTTGTGTTTTCCACATGAGAGTAAAATAGAAAAACCACACACATAACTTCATGATCAGCGTGATTATAATTCAGAAAATCCTCCATTCTACCATATTTCCGTGACAAATATTATGTTAATCATATGCAGTAAAGCCTGCACAAGCGGTCAACTCTATTTATTAGACAGTCACCTGTAGTTAAAGGTCGTTTTATTTTAGTCCAGTCATAGAAAATTGCACATGAATTGAACCACTTATACGATGTCCCTGTATTCGAAGACCACGTTTCCTTGTCTCAAAGGTGACCTCTTAATACAGGTTTGACTGTATATATCTATTTGTCTTTACAATTTATACTGATTATTTATGTATTATTTTATACATTTTTGTTTTTTGCAAATCTCATCCAAAAATCTAGTCTGCTATTTTGGATCTACCAGAACAACTTTCAGCACAACTTTGTTGCGAATGTCCTTGGTTTGTTCTTTTCTGTCTTTTTTTCTCTCAAAATGATCATATCTTCTATCCAGGATGCTATTGGTACTGAAAATGTCATTTTTGTAGTTAATCTTCGTGCATCGGATTCCGTCCTGCTGGTCCTTTGTGTAATTAATGTTTTTTCTCTTTTCATTTCAGATAATTCATAATGAATTTGACGTCGTCGGGAACTGCAGAACTGTACACAACGACAGAGCCTCATCTTGTTCTACAATGGAACCTTTCTCACTGGAACAGCTATATATTTCAAATGAATTTATTACCTTCATTCATTTATATTTGGATTTTATTAATTGTGGGAGTATTAGGAAACTCCTTAGTGTGCTATATCTATCATTTTAAAGAAAGTGTACGAAACAAAAATTTATCATCTAATATATTCATCCTAGCTTTATCTTGGTTTGACCTTGTCAACGTCATGATGTCATTACCATTCGAATTATTTATAATCCTGAACTTCGTACAGTTTGATCATCCAATATTCTGCAAAGTCATACGATTTATATCATTCTTTTGCAACAATTCAACGTCAATCATCCTTTTAGCCATTGCTATTGACAGGCTTCGCGGATTTCTGTCTGGACCACGCCTACTACGATTGAAACCATCAACATCTAAAGCTATTGTACTCATTGCCATGGTGATTTCAGCTGCAATAAGCTGGCCAATGCTTGTATTTTTCGGTACATGGACGTTTCAATTTCCTAATGGTGTTTATGGACAAACGTGTTTAATTACGAATAAATACCTAAACAGTACTCTTATGACAGTGTTTACTGTTACGTTACTAGGGCTACATTTATGTTTCGATTTCTCATTCACTATAATCTATTCCATAATTGGAAAACGTATTTGCTACGAAAGTGACGTCACAAGACGAATGTCAGAGAATAGTACTCGTATTAATTCAGCAACTAGAGAATCCCGAAAAGCAAGTGACATTTCGCATGATGATGATGTGTTTGTAACTAGTCAAGATAATTCCAATATAACATCAATTAAATGGACAGCTAATATACAACCCACAGAGAGTAGCAGTAAGACAAACTTGATCCATTCTGCAAGTAATAGTGCAAAATCAATCTACAGTGGTGAAAAAGGCTCCGAACATTCTCTTTACGTTAGTTTGCTAAAACGTACCGAAACATTCCGAACTAGTGTCAAGATCAATTTTAAACACAAAAGAAGTTCTCGCTATTCCTCTCACACATCTGACTGGAAAACATTTAATCGTCGTAGGCCAGCTAGTAGAACATCTATTATGTTATTTTTAGTAACAATTGCATATATGGTAACATTCCTACCATATTGTATATTGGTTGTCTTTCGTACCGCAGATCCAGGAATGTATTACAAACTTAGTAACTCAGAGAAATCTCTATATCAGTTATTTCTGAGATCTTACTGTCTTGGAAGTGCCATTAACCCAATCATATACAGTTTTGTAAATCCTAGATTTCGGAAAAAATGTAGAATGGCGTTACAAGATATTTTTTGTTGTCATGGGTGCAGAAAGAGTGATTAATTAAATATGATTTTGTTTAACTAATATATTACTTGTTTTGATATTGTTG
This sequence comes from Bathymodiolus brooksi, assembly GCA_963680875.1. Classification (NCBI taxonomy): domain Eukaryota; kingdom Metazoa; phylum Mollusca; class Bivalvia; order Mytilida; family Modiolidae; genus Bathymodiolus; species Bathymodiolus brooksi. The sequence continues at coordinate 117,225,452 of OY804583.1, read as the reverse complement.
ATATGACCCAGCCCACAAGTCTTCGTTCCTATTAATAACAATGGAATACTTGCTTAACCGCGATCAGTCGAACCTCATTATTATGAACTCTAGTCGAGCCTCGTTATCGCAAACTTTGCTTAGTCGAATCTCGTTATTACGAACTTTGTTTAGTCAAACATCGTGTTTACGAATTTATTTAGTCGAACCTCGTTTTAAGGAGGTTTGCATAGTTGAACCTCGTGTTTAGTCGATTCTCATTATTACTAACTTTGCTTAGTCGAAATTCATGTTTATTCGAGCCTCGTTGTTACGAACTTTGTTTAGTCGAACCTCGTTATTACGAACTTTGTTCACTCGAACCTCGTTATTACGAACTTTTGTTAGTCGAACCTCGTTACTACGAACTTTGTTTAGTCGAACTCTGTTATTACGAACTTTATTCAGTCGAATCTTGTTATTGCGAACTCTATTTAGTCGAACCTCTTTATTACGAACTTTGTTTAGTAAAACTTCGCTATTACGACCATGTTTTCTTCGAACTTTGTTTAATCGAACCAGGCTAATAGGAGCTTCGCTTAGTTGAACCTCGTTATTACGATTTTTTTTAAGTCGAACCCTGTTATTACGAGCTGTGTTTAACTGAATCTCGTTATTACGAAATTTGTTTAGTCGAATCTCGTTATTAGGAGCTTCGCTTAGTTGAACCTTTTTATTACGAATTTATTTAGTCGAACCCTGTTATTACAAGCTTGGCGTAGTCGCACCTCGTTATTACTAACTTTGTTTAATCGAACCTCGTTATTACGAACTTTGTTTAATAGAACCTCGTTATTACGAGCTTTGTTTAATAGAACCTCGTTATTACGAGCTTTGTTTAATAGAACCTCGTTATTACGAGCTTTGTTTAATAGAACCTCGTTATTACGAGCTTTGTTTAATAGAGCCTCGTAATTACGAGCTTTGTTTAATAGAGCCTCGTAATTACGAACTTTGTTTAATAGAACCTCGTTATTACGAACTTTCTTTAATAGAACCTCGTTATTATGAACTTTGTTTAATAGAACCTCGTTATTCCGAACTTTATTTAATCGAACCTCGTAATTACGAACTTTGTTTAATCTAACCTCGTTACTACGAACTTCGTTATTGCATAATCAGATAAGTCCATCTTTTGCACATTTAACGGAAGTTTCAAGATGCCAAAATGGTAATCAGAAACCGTAAATCTAAGGTAGAACAATACCATGACCAAGAGGGCAAAAAGACGACATTTCACTACAGAGACATTACAAATAACTACAGAGGAAACTAAAGAATGAGCAACACGAAGCTTACTACGAAGCGGAGGTCAAGTGTTCTGTAAGGGTATGCAGTTCCTGCTCCACTAGTGCAACGTCATGTTACTCTGGTCAAAAATCAGATGATAAGTCAAATGAATAGAAGAGTCCGTTCATAGTAATTGTTAGTAACTGAAATAGTAGTCTCCCTTTCATTAGAAATGCCTGTACCAAGTCAGGGTCATTACGTTTTTCACAGTTTTCCGGTTGTTGACTGATTTTGTCTGTTTATATACTTATGAGTTTTGACTTTCCCTTTGTAAGATTGTTCGGAGTTCGGTAATTTTGTTATTACCCTTATTAGCTTACGATCTACATCACTCAAGATGAACACTCTAGCCATTACACCACCGATGTGGCTTGATAGAAAATATAGTGTCAGACTATAAGTTTGTAAATGTAATATATAATATTTAAAAGTGTACTTAATCAAGATCAATATTAGGGAGGCGAAAATGTATTACAGTAACAACTATATTCTATTTATTGTATAATTCTAAGAAAAGCCATTGGACCGCGTGTCATTTTCAATTACCATATTATACATTTATTAGCTGCAAACTGTCGTCTCATTAATTAAATATAAGACATAGAAAATCCCCGAGGATACTTACAATAACAGGAATTTGATGAAGGCTCTCGGAAATTTAAAGGAAATTTGTGAACTACATGTAGTATGCGTAATGAAAAATGATTAAGTATAAACATGGATTTTCTATATTTGTTGTATTTAAATAAATCATCTAAATTAAGTACGTTTTTTTTTTATCTGATACCAAACTTTCGTAAAAGGAAAACATTCTGAAATAGTATAAATAAATCACGTGTTGATTACAGGACTAGTGATATACTCAGAATCTAACTGTCTGTCGAATATATTTAACTATTGAGTTGCATTAGGATTCTAGTGCATATAAATGGCTTTCATCGATAAAACACCGTTTAACCCCGCCACTTGAGGCATGTGCCTGTACCAAACCGTAAAAGTGAACAGTCATATATATGTATATATGTGTTTGTAGTATAGGTTTGGTATGTGTACCTATTATTTGTTAAGGGAATACGATACAGTAGGGATTGCCAAATGATTTTTTCATGAAAATTCGTGATTTGGTCAATTTCGACATGCTCTTTCCAAATATGCAAAGAAAGATATACATTCGTGACTTAGTTTTCGAGATATTTACAATCGAATTTCGACCATTCTTCGACACATTTTTAAAATACGGATGTTTATAGCGGTAAAGAAAATATCACAATTTCAAAACGGTAAAAGATAATTGCATCCGGTTTTTTGCAATAGCTTTCTATGATAATTTCGTTCAAAGATGATGAACATGTACATTGCCAATAATAGATTAAGTAGTCCAAAAATTCAACTTAATTGTGGAATATGGATTATTTAGTGGTTTCTTCATGAATAAATTTGCATGTAGAAAAAAAATGCCAATTGATATTTTCTTAATATTTTGTCATGATATTCTCACAATGATTTTATTTAGAATTTTAACAAAAAGTAAGGGGGTACATGTGCTTGTTTTTTGTTAGCTACAGTACAAAAACCGTGCATTTTTCATGACAAACCTAGACATCGTCAATTTCGGCGCCAAATTACCCTACAATGTATTTCAATAGCTAAAACGTCGTGGAGTCTTTCCCGCCGTTTTCCTTGGATTGGATGAAAGAGCAACGCAACCGGAGAATGCGTTATTTATGGACCCAGTCGTTTGAAAAAGTTACCCGTTGTATAAATTAACCTAATCTGGTACGTTTGTCTTGAAGTTGTCGGCCAGAAAAAAAAATTGAACAACTTGGCCAAGATGGCTAGTTTGTGCATCTCACATTTCCAATTTTTCGAGACGGCAGACCGACAGTTTACGCCGTTTTTTGTCACGAAATGTAAATGAAAGAGAATGGCTATATTCTTCTTCTCGACTCACACACGAGCGACCTCACTATCAGGCTCACCAATATCGATGTCTCTCTATTTTCTCCTTTGCATCTGTTCGTTATTTTGGGATCTAGTGGGATAAACGGGCATAAACTTTAGTCTGCATGACAAAAAATTATATAATATTCTCACCAATAAATGAATTCTATGAAACGTATTTATATGCCTTTTAAAGATACCTTTACGACCGTATAACGAAAAGAAATTTGAGGTTTATTATTTTCGAGTCGAAAGGAGAACAAGCAGTAGATGTCTAATTTATTTGCATTGTCCTACAGTGACTAAAACAAAGCGCAAATCTGTGGGATGAAAAGACGATAACATTCATCATCCATACGTTAGACGAGGCGAGGCATATTTTTATGAAGTGATCGGAAGTATTTGTCCCCAGAGTATTGTCGTCTTATAGTATTGGGGGCCCGGGTGGCTCAATGAGTTAGGTCGCTGGATCTAGCAACTCATACAAACCTATCACCAATACGGCGTGGTTCGCGCCCTGTTTTGTAAATTACAAAAAGGGTACACTCGACTCGCAGCCGCAAGTGATAAAGTTTATCAGTTGCTTGCCCATGGTCTGTGGTTTCCTCTGGGTACTCCGGCTTCCTCCTTAATTAAAACTGGCCACCGATATTATTCGGTGTATTAAAAATGATAATGATTTGTTGAACTTGTTCTCGTCCTGAATATACTAAATAGTTGTGACTGGACTTAAAGCAACCAACAATCAATCAACCATTTCTAAACAGCTGACTATGTTGCGGAAAAATATATCAACTATCTTCATAATTTAATTATTTGGATTCATTTTTATCTGGTGAACAGTTTATGTATGATGATTTAGGTAACCAACATTTATTTGTTGTCTTGTTTAATTATAACACTCGAAATATTCAAGTAAAATATTGTACAATTTTATCTATAACAGCTGCATTTCCCCTTCTTTTAAAAACGGCATTATTCGGCTTGAAGCAGGTGCTTTCAAATTTTTACGCAATCGGCTTTTTATGACGTCGATGCAACTTCCGCTAAAAAGAGACGCTCCGCCAAGCGCAATCTCGAAAATGTCGCGCGCTGTACCGCGATGTCGCAAAAACAACATGCGGTATTCGGCAAAGGAATTATCTGCCCTTGCTACTGTATCGTATTCCCTTAATAGGTACAAATACAAAATCCATACTATATCTATATCAATGGTATACACTTATTGACTGGGTATGAGGGTATTAACACTTCTATTGTCCACAAGGTACCAACTATATTCCGAGGCAACGTCGAGGAAAATAGTTGGTACAGAGGGGACAATTAAAGTGCTATTACCCGAATATCAAGTTTATAAGTGTTTTATTATACTGAACAACTGTGCAATTCAAAATTCTAAATTAAGTCCTTTTCTGATGGATTTCTAGTGTACTTTATTAATGCTTTTTAAAACTAATACATTTTCATGTGTGCATTTGAAGAAGAAATTAATTTATAAAAAAACAAGAAAACGTGTGATTAAAGTGCTATTCACCGGCCGGTGAATAGTCATTTGTGCTATTCTCCGGTGAATAGTACTTTTCAGACAAATTGAATGAAACTATGGAAATAGTATTTTTATTGCAATAATATATATATAGAGAAAAGTATGAGAAGCATAATAATTAAATATATTCGACAGACAGTTAGGCTCTGAGTATAACACTATCCTTATAATCAACCTGTGATTTATTTATCCCGTTTCATAATGTTTTCCTATTACGTAGAATTTGTGTCTCTCCTCTCACCGACAAGACTGCGTATTCTGAGTAACACAGTGAGTGTCCATAAGAAAAAAGAACTGTTTCTGTGTATCCTTTGTAAGTTCATAATTGTTTTGGTTTGGTTCGTGCTGCTGAACTTTTCAGTTTTCTCTCTGTGTGTTTTTATGTCTTCTTTCTGTGTCTTTTCCCCTTGTTGTCTTCGTTCTGTGTCTTGTCCCCTATGTTGTCTTCGTTCTGTGTCTTGTGCCCTATGTTGTCTTCGTTCTGTTTCTTGTGCCCTATGTTGTCTTCGTTCTGTGTCTTGTGCCCTATGTTGTCGTCGTTCTGTTTCTTGTGCCCTATGTTGTCTTCGTTCTGTTTCTTGTGCCCTATGTTGTCGTCGTTCTGTGTCTTGTGCCCTATGTTGTCTTCGTTCTGTGTCTTGTGCCCTATGTTGTCGTCGTTCTGTGTCTTGTGCCCTATGTTGTCGTCGTTCTGTGTCTTGTCCCCTATGTTATCTTCGTTCTGTGTCTTGTGCCCTATGTTGTCGTCGTTCTGTGTCTTGTGCCCTATGTTGTCGTCGTTCTGTTTCTTGTGCCCTATGTTGTCTTCGTTCTGTGTCTTGTGCCCTATGTTATCTTCGTTCTGTGTCTTGTGTCCTATGTTGTCGTCGTTCTGTGTCTTGTGCCCTATGTTGTCTTCGTTCTGTGTCTTGTACCCTATGTTGTCTACGTTCTGTATCTTGTACCCTATGTTGTCTACGTTCTGTATCTTGTGCCCTATGTTGTCTTCGTTCTGTGTCTTGTGTCCTATGTTGTCGTCGTTCTGTGTCTTGTACCCTATGTTGTCGTCGTTCTGTGTCTTGTACCCTATGTTGTCGTCGTTCTGTGTCTTGTGCCCTATGTTGTCTTCGTTCTGTGTCTTGTACCCTATGTTGTCTTCGTTCTGTGTCTTGTGCCCTATGTTGTCGTCGTTCTGTGTCTTGTGCCCTATGTTGTCTTCGTTCTGTGTCTTGTACCCTATGTTGTCGTCGTTCTGTTTCTTGTGCCCTATGTTGTCTTCGTTCTGTGTCTTGTGCCCTATGTTGTCGTCGTTCTGTGTCTTGTGCCCTATGTTGTCTTCGTTCTGTGTCTTGTACCCTATGTTGTCTTCGTTCTGTGTCTTGTGCCCTATGTTGTCGTCGTTCTGTGTCTTGTGCCCTATGTTGTCTTCGTTCTGTGTCTTGTGCCCTATGTTGTCATCGTTCTGTGTCTTGTGCCCTATGTTGTCTTCGTTCTGTGTCTTGTGCCCTATGTTGTCGTCGTTCTGTTTCTTGTGCCCTATGTTGTCTTCGTTCTGTGTCTTGTGCCCTATGTTGTCGTAGTTCTGTTTCTTGTGCCCTATGTTGTCTTCGTTCTGTGTCTTGTGCCCTATGTTGTCGTCGTTCTGTGTCTTGTGCCCTATGTTGTCTTCGTTCTGTGTCTTGTGCCCTATGTTGTCGTCGTTCTGTTTCTTGTGTCCTATGTTGTCTTCGTTCTGTGTCTTGTGCCCTATGTTGTCTTCGTTCTGTGTCTTGTGCCCTATGTTGTCGTCGTTCTGTGTCTTGTGCCCTATGTTGTCTTCGTTCTGTGTCTTGTGCCCTATGTTGTCGTCGTTCTGTTTCTTGTGCCCTATGTTGTCTTCGTTCTGTGTCTTGTGCCCTATGTTGTCGTCGTTCTGTGTCTTGTGCCCTATGTTGTCTTCGTTCTGTTTCTTGTGCCCTATGTTATCTTCGTTCTGTGTCTTGTGCCCTATGTTGTTTTCGTTCTGTTTCTTGTGTCCTATGTTGTCTTCGTTCTGTGTCTTGTACCCTATGTTGTCGTCGTTCTGTGTCTTGTACCCTATGTTGTCGTCGTTCTGTGTCTTGTGCCCTATGTTGTCTTCGTTCTGTGTCTTGTACCCTATGTTGTCTTCGTTCTGTGTCTTGTGCCCTATGTTGTCGTCGTTCTGTGTCTTGTGCCCTATGTTGTCTTCGTTCTGTGTCTTGTACCCTATGTTGTCGTCGTTCTGTTTCTTGTGCCCTATGTTGTCTTCGTTCTGTGTCTTGTGCCCTATGTTGTCGTCGTTCTGTGTCTTGTGCCCTATGTTGTCTTCGTTCTGTGTCTTGTACCCTATGTTGTCTTCGTTCTGTGTCTTGTGCCCTATGTTGTCGTCGTTCTGTGTCTTGTGCCCTATGTTGTCTTCGTTCTGTGTCTTGTGCCCTATGTTGTCGTCGTTCTGTGTCTTGTGCCCTATGTTGTCTTCGTTCTGTGTCTTGTGCCCTATGTTGTCGTCGTTCTGTTTCTTCTGCCCTATGTTGTCTTCGTTCTGTGTCTTGTGCCCTGTGTTGTCTTCGTTCTGTGTCTTGTCCCCTATGTTGTCGTCGTTCTGTTTCTTGTGCCCTATGTTGTCTTCGTTCTGTTTCTTGTGCCCTATGTTGTCTTCGTTCTGTGTCTTGTGCCCTATGTTGTCTTCGTTCTGTGTCTTGTGCCCTATGTTGTCGTCGTTCTGTTTCTTGTGTCCTATGTTGTCTTCGTTCTGTGTCTTGTGCCCTATGTTGTCTTCGTTCTGTGTCTTGTGCCCTATGTTGTCGTCGTTCTGTGTCTTGTGCCCTATGTTGTCTTCGTTCTGTGTCTTGTGCCCTATGTTGTCGTCGTTCTGTTTCTTGTGCCCTATGTTGTCTTCGTTCTGTGTCTTGTGCCCTATGTTGTCGTCGTTCTGTGTCTTGTGCCCTATGTTGTCTTCGTTCTGTTTCTTGTGCCCTATGTTATCTTCGTTCTGTGTCTTGTGCCCTATGTTGTCTTCGTTCTGTTTCTTGTGCCCTATGTTGTCTTCGTTCTGTGTCTTGTGCCCTATGTTGTCTACGTTCTGTATCTTGTGCCCTATGTTATCTTCGTTCTGTGTCTTGTGCCCTATGTTGTCGTCGTTCTGTGTCTTGTGTCCTATGTTGTCTTCGTTCTGTTTCTTGTGCCCTATGTTGTCTTCGTTCTGTTTCTTGTGCCCTATGTTGTCTTCGTTCTGTGTCTTGTGTCCTATGTTGTCTTCGTTCTGTGTCTTGTCCCCTATGTTGTCGTCGTTCTGTATCGTGTGCCCTATGTTGTCTTCGTTCTGTGTCTTGTGCCCTATGTTGTCGTCGTTCTGTGTCTTGTGTCCTATGTTGTCTTCGTTCTGTGTCTTGTGCCCTATGTTGTCTTCGTTCTGTTTCTTGTGCCCTATGTTGTCTTCGTTCTGTGTCTTGTGTCCTATGTTGTCTTCGTTCTGTTTCTTGTGCCCTATGTTGTCTTCATTCTGTGTATTGTGCCCTATGTTGTCTTTGTTCTGTGTCTTGTCCCCTATGTTGTCGTCGTTCTGTGTCTTGTACCCTATGTTGTCGTCGTTCTGTGTCTTGTGCCCTATGTTGTCGTCGTTCTGGTTCTTGTGCCCTATGTTGTCTTCGTTCTGTTTCTTGTGCCCTATGTTGTCTACGTTCTGTGTCTTGTGCCCTATGTTATCTTCGTTCTGTGTCTTGTGCCCTATGTTGTCTTCGTTCTGTGTCTTGTGTCCTATGTTGTCTTCGTTCTGTTTCTTGTCCCCTATGTTGTCGTCGTTCTGTGTCTTGTCCCCTATGTTGTCTTCGTTCTGTGTCTTGTGCCCTATGTTGTCGTCGTTCTGTGTCTTGTGCCCTATGTTGTCTTCGTTCTGTGTCTTGTCCCCTATGTTGTCTTTGTTCTGTTTCTTGTGTCCTATGTTGTCTTCGTTCTGTTTCTTGTGCCCTATGTTGTCTTCGTTCTGTTTCTTGTGCCCTATGTTGTCTTTGTTCTGTTTCTTGTGTCCTATGTTGTCTTTGTTCTGTGTCTTGTGCCCTATGTTGTCTACATTCTGTGTCTTGTGCCCTATGTTGTCGTCGTTCTGTATCTTGTGCCCTATGTTGTCTTCGTTCTGTTTCTTGTGCCCTATGTTGTCTTCGTTCTGTTTCTTGTCCCCTATGTTGTCTTTGTTCTGTTTCTTGTGCCCTATGTTGTCTACGTTCTGTGTCTTGTGCCCTATGTTGTCGTCGTTCTGTGTCTTGTGCCCTATGTTGTCTTTGTTCTGTTTCTTGTCCCCTATGTTGTCGTCGTTCTGTGTCTTGTCCCCTATGTTGTCTTCGTTCTGTGTCTTGTGCCCTATGTTGTCGTCGTTCTGTGTCTTGTGCCCTATGTTGTCTTCGTTCTGTGTCTTGTCCCCTATGTTGTCTTTGTTCTGTTTCTTGTGTCCTATGTTGTCTTCGTTCTGTTTCTTGTGCCCTATGTTGTCTTCGTTCTGTTTCTTGTCCCCTATGTTGTCTTTGTTCTGTTTCTTGTGTCCTATGTTGTCTTCGTTCTGTTTCTTGTGCCCTATGTTGTCTACGTTCTGTGTCTTGTGCCCTATGTTATCTTCGTTCTGTGTCTTGTGCCCTATGTTGTCTTCGTTCTGTGTCTTGTGTCCTATGTTGTCTTCGTTCTGTTTCTTGTCCCCTATGTTGTCGTCGTTCTGTGTCTTGTCCCCTATGTTGTCTTCGTTCTGTGTCTTGTGCCCTATGTTGTCGTCGTTCTGTGTCTTGTGCCCTATGTTGTCTTCGTTCTGTGTCTTGTCCCCTATGTTGTCTTTGTTCTGTTTCTTGTGTCCTATGTTGTCTTCGTTCTGTTTCTTGTGCCCTATGTTGTCTTCGTTCTGTTTCTTGTCCCCTATGTTGTCTTTGTTCTGTTTCTTGTGTCCTATGTTGTCTTTGTTCTGTGTCTTGTGCCCTATGTTGTCTACATTCTGTGTCTTGTGCCCTATGTTGTCGTCGTTCTGTATCTTGTGCCCTATGTTGTCTTCGTTCTGTTTCTTGTGCCCTATGTTGTCTTCGTTCTGTTTCTTGTCCCCTATGTTGTCTTTGTTCTGTTTCTTGTGCCCTATGTTGTCTACGTTCTGTGTCTTGTGCCCTATGTTGTCGTCGTTCTGTGTCTTGTGCCCTATGTTGTCTTTGTTCTGTGTCTTGTGCCCTATGTTGTCTTCGTTCTGTGTCTTGTGCCCTATGTTGTCTTCGTTCTGTGTCTTTTGCCCTATGTTGTCTTCGTTCTGTTTCTTGTGCCCTATGTTGTCTTCGTTCTGTGTCTTGTGTCCTATGTTGTCTTCGTTCTATTTCTTGTGCCCTATGTTGTCTTCGTTCTGTATCTTGTGCCCTATGTTGTCTTCGTTCTGTGTCTTGTGCCCTATGTTGTCGTCGTTCTGTGTCTTGTGCCCTATGTTGTCTTCGTTCTGTGTCTTGTGCCCTATGTTGTCGTCGTTCTGTTTCTTGTGCCCTATGTTGTCTTCGTTCTGTGTCTTGTGCCCTATGTTGTCATCGTTCTGTGTCTTGTGCCCTATGTTGTCTTCGTTCTGTGTCTTGTACCCTATGTTGTCTTCGTTCTGTGTCTTGTGCCCTATGTTGTCGTCGTTCTGTGTCTTGTGCCCTATGTTGTCTTCGTTCTGTGTCTTGTGCCCTATGTTGTCGTCGTTCTGTTTCTTGTGCCCTATGTTGTCTTCGTTCTGTGTCTTGTGCCCTATGTTGTCATCGTTCTGTGTCTTGTGCCCTATGTTGTCTTCGTTCTGTGTCTTGTACCCTATGTTGTCTTCGTTCTGTGTCTTGTGCCCTATGTTGTCGTCGTTCTGTGTCTTGTGCCCTATGTTGTCTTCGTTCTGTGTCTTGTGCCCTATGTTGTCGTCGTTCTGTTTCTTGTGCCCTATGTTGTCTTCGTTCTGTGTCTTGTGCCCTATGTTGTCGTCGTTCTGTGTCTTGTGCCCTTTGTTGTCTTCGTTCTGTTTCTTGTGCCCTATGTTATCTTCGTTCTGTGTCTTGTGCCCTATGTTGTCTTCGTTCTGTTTCTTGTGCCCTATGTTGTCTTCGTTCTGTGTCTTGTGCCCTATGTTGTCTACGTTCTGTATCTTGTGCCCTATGTTGTCTTTGTTCTGTTTCTTGTGTCCTATGTTGTCTTCGTTCTGTTTCTTGTGCCCTATGTTGTCTTCGTTCTGTTTCTTGTGCCCTATGTTGTCTTCGTTCTGTGTCTTGTCCCCTATGTTGTCTTTGTTCTGTTTCTTGTGTCCTATGTTGTCTTCGTTCTGTTTCTTGTGCCCTATGTTGTCTTCGGTCTGTGTCTTGTGTCCTATGTTGTCTTCGTTCTGTTTCTTGTGCCCTATGTTGTCTTTGTTCTGTTTCTTGTGCCCTATGTTGTCTTCGTTCTGTGTCATGTGTCCTATGTTGTCTTCGTTCTGTGTCTTGTGCCCTATGTTATCTTCGTTCTGTGTCTTGTGCCCTATGTTGTCCTCGTTCTGTGTCTTGTGTCCTATGTTGTCTTCGTTCTGTATCTTGTGCCCTATGTTGTCTTCGTTCTGTGTCTTGTGTCCTATGTTGTCTTCGTTCTGTTTCTTGTGCCCTATGTTATCTTCGTTCTGTGTCTTGTGCCCTATGTTGTCTTCGTTCTGTTTCTTGTACCCTATGTTGTCTTCGTTCTGTGTCTTGTACCCTATGTTGTCTTCGTTCTGTGTCTTGTACCCTATGTTGTCTTCGTTCTGTTTCTTGTGCCCTATGCTGTCTTCGTTCTGTATCTTGTGCCCTATGTTGTCTTCGTTCTGTGTCTTGTGTCCTATGTTGTCTTCGTTCTGTTTCTTGTGCCCTATGTTGTCTTCGTTCTGTGTCTTGTGCCCTATGTTGTCTTCGTTCTGTGTCTTGTGCCCTATGTTGTCTTTGTTCTGTGTCTTGTGCCCTATGTTGTCTTCGTTCTGTGTCTTGTGCCCTATGTTGTCTTCGTTCTGTGTCTTTTGCCCTATGTTGTCTTCGTTCTGTTTCTTGTGCCCTATGTTGTCTTCGTTCTGTGTCTTGTGTCCTATGTTGTCTTCGTTCTATTTCTTGTGCCCTATGTTGTCTTCGTTCTGTATCTTGTGCCCTATGTTGTCTTCGTTCTGTGTCTTGTGCCCTATGTTGTCGTCGTTCTGTGTCTTGTGCCCTATGTTGTCTTCGTTCTGTGTCTTGTGCCCTATGTTGTCGTCGTTCTGTTTCTTGTGCCCTATGTTGTCTTCGTTCTGTGTCTTGTGCCCTATGTTGTCATCGTTCTGTGTCTTGTGCCCTATGTTGTCTTCGTTCTGTGTCTTGTACCCTATGTTGTCTTCGTTCTGTGTCTTGTGCCCGATGTTGTCGTCGTTCTGTGTCTTGTGCCCTATGTTGTCTTCGTTCTGTGTCTTGTGCCCTATGTTGTCGTCGTTCTGTTTCTTGTGCCCTATGTTGTCTTCGTTCTGTGTCTTGTGCCCTATGTTGTCATCGTTCTGTGTCTTGTGCCCTATGTTGTCTTCGTTCTGTGTCTTGTACCCTATGTTGTCTTCGTTCTGTGTCTTGTGCCCTATGTTGTCGTCGTTCTGTGTCTTGTGCCCTATGTTGTCTTCGTTCTGTGTCTTGTGCCCTATGTTGTCGTCGTTCTGTTTCTTGTGCCCTATGTTGTCTTCGTTCTGTGTCTTGTGCCCTATGTTGTCGTCGTTCTGTGTCTTGTGCCCTTTGTTGTCTTCGTTCTGTTTCTTGTGCCCTATGTTATCTTCGTTCTGTGTCTTGTGCCCTATGTTGTCTTCGTTCTGTTTCTTGTGCCCTATGTTGTCTTCGTTCTGTGTCTTGTGCCCTATGTTGTCTACGTTCTGTATCTTGTGCCCTATGTTGTCTTTGTTCTGTTTCTTGTGTCCTATGTTGTCTTCGTTCTGTTTCTTGTGCCCTATGTTGTCTTCGTTCTGTTTCTTGTGCCCTATGTTGTCTTCGTTCTGTGTCTTGTCCCCTATGTTGTCTTTGTTCTGTTTCTTGTGTCCTATGTTGTCTTCGTTCTGTTTCTTGTGCCCTATGTTGTCTTCGGTCTGTGTCTTGTGTCCTATGTTGTCTTCGTTCTGTTTCTTGTGCCCTATGTTGTCTTTGTTCTGTTTCTTGTGCCCTATGTTGTCTTCGTTCTGTGTCATGTGTCCTATGTTGTCTTCGTTCTGTGTCTTGTGCCCTATGTTATCTTCGTTCTGTGTCTTGTGCCCTATGTTGTCTTCGTTCTGTGTCTTGTGTCCTATGTTGTCTTCGTTCTGTATCTTGTGCCCTATGTTGTCTTCGTTCTGTGTCTTGTGTCCTATGTTGTCTTCGTTCTGTTTCTTGTGCCCTATGTTATCTTCGTTCTGTGTCTTGTGCCCTATGTTGTCTTCGTTCTGTTTCTTGTACCCTATGTTGTCTTCGTTCTGTGTCTTGTACCCTATGTTGTCTTCGTTCTGTGTCTTGTACCCTATGTTGTCTTCGTTCTGTTTCTTGTGCCCTATGTTGTCTTCGTTCTGTATCTTGTGCCCTATGTTGTCTTCGTTCTGTGTCTTGTGTCCTATGTTGTCTTCGTTCTGTTTCTTGTGCCCTATGTTGTCTTCGTTCTGTGTCTTGTGCCCTATGTTGTCTTCGTTCTGTGTCTTGTGCCCTATGTTGTCTTCGTTCTGTTTCTTGTACCCTATGTTGTCTTCGTTCTGTGTCTTGTACCCTATGTTGTCTTCGTTCTGTGTCTTGTACCCTATGTTGTCTTCGTTCTGTTTCTTGTGCCCTATGTTGTCTTCGTTCTGTATCTTGTGCCCTATGTTGTCTTCGTTCTGTGTCTTGTGTCCTATATTGTCTTCGTTCTGTTTCTTGTGCCCTATGTTGTCTTCGTTCTGTGTCTTGTGCCCTATGTTGTCTTCGTTCTGTGTCTTGTGCCCTATGTTGTCGTCGTTCTGTGTCTTGTGCCCTATGTTGTCTTCGTTCTGTTTCTTGTCCCCTATGTTATCTTCGTTCTGTTTCTTGTGCCCTATGTTGTCTTCGTTCTGTGTCTTGTGCCCTATGTTGTCGTCGTTCTGTGTCTTGTGCCCTATGTTGTCTTCGTTCTGTTTCTTGTCCCCTATGTTGTCGTCGTTCTGTGTCTTGTGCCCTATGTTGTCGTCGTTCTGTTTCTTGTCCCCTATGTTGTCGTCGTTCTGTGTCTTGTGCCCTATGTTGTCGTCGTTCTGTGTCTTGTCCCCTATGTTGTCTTCGTTCTGTGTCTTGTGTCCTATGTTGTCTTCGTTCTGTTTCTTGTGCCCTATGTTGTCTTCGTTCTGTATCTTGTGCCCTATGTTGTCTTCGTTCTGTGTCTTGTCCCCTATGTTGTCCACGTTCTGTATCTTGTGCCCTATGTTGTCTTCGTTCTGTTTCTTGTGCCCTATGTTGTCTTCGTTCTGTGTCTTGTGCCCTATGTTGTCTTCGTTCTGTGTCTTGTCCCCTATGTTGTCTTCGTTCTGTTTCTTGTGCCCTATGTTGTCTTCGTTCTGTGTCTTGTGCCCTATGTTGTCTTCGGTCTGTGTCTTGTGTCCTATGTTGTCTTCGTTCTGTGTCTTGTACCCTATGTTGTCTTCGTTCTGTTTCTTGTGCCCTATGTTGTCTTCGTTCTGTGTCTTGTGCCCTATGTTGTCTTCGTTCTGTGTCTTGTCCCCTATGTTGTCTTCGTTCTGTTTCTTGTGCCCTATGTTGTCTTCGTTCTGTGTCTTGTGCCCTATGTTGTCGTCGTTCTGTGTCTTGTGCCCTATGTTGTCTTCGTTCTGTTTCTTGTGCCCTATGTTGTCTTCGTTCTGTTTCTTGTACCCTATGTTGTCTTCGTTCTGTGTCTTGTACCCTATGTTGTCTTCGTTCTGTTTCTTGTACCCTATGTTGTCTTCGTTCTGTGTCTTGTGCCCTATGTTGTCTTCGTTCTGTGTCTTGTGCCCTATGTTGTCTTCGTTCTGTGTCTTGTACCCTATGTTGTCTTCGTTCTGTGTCTTGTACCCTATGTTGTCTTCGTTCTGTTTCTTGTACCCTATGTTGTCTTCGTTCTGTGTATTGTACCCTATATTGTCTTCGTTCTGTGTCTTGTACCCTATGTTGTCTTCGTTCTGTTTCTTGTGCCCTATGTTGTCTTCGTTCTGTTTCTTGTCCCCTATGTTGTCTTTGTTCTGTTTCTTGTGTCCTATGTTGTCTTTGTTCTGTGTCTTGTGCCCTATGTTGTCTACATTCTGTGTCTTGTGCCCTATGTTGTCGTCGTTCTGTATCTTGTGCCCTATGTTGTCTTCGTTCTGTTTCTTGTGCCCTATGTTGTCTTCGTTCTGTTTCTTGTCCCCTATGTTGTCTTTGTTCTGTTTCTTGTGCCCTATGTTGTCTACGTTCTGTGTCTTGTGCCCTATGTTGTCGTCGTTCTGTGTCTTGTGCCCTATGTTGTCTTTGTTCTGTTTCTTGTCCCCTATGTTGTCGTCGTTCTGTGTCTTGTCCCCTATGTTGTCTTCGTTCTGTGTCTTGTGCCCTATGTTGTCGTCGTTCTGTGTCTTGTGCCCTATGTTGTCTTCGTTCTGTGTCTTGTCCCCTATGTTGTCTTTGTTCTGTTTCTTGTGTCCTATGTTGTCTTCGTTCTGTTTCTTGTGCCCTATGCTGTCTTCGTTCTGTTTCTTGTCCCCTATGTTGTCTTTGTTCTGTTTCTTGTGTCCTATGTTGTCTTCGTTCTGTTTCTTGTGCCCTATGTTGTCTACGTTCTGTGTCTTGTGCCCTATGTTATCTTCGTTCTGTGTCTTGTGCCCTATGTTGTCTTCGTTCTGTGTCTTGTGTCCTATGTTGTCTTCGTTCTGTTTCTTGTCCCCTATGTTGTCGTCGTTCTGTGTCTTGTCCCCTATGTTGTCTTCGTTCTGTGTCTTGTGCCCTATGTTGTCGTCGTTCTGTGTCTTGTGCCCTATGTTGTCTTCGTTCTGTGTCTTGTCCCCTATGTTGTCTTTGTTCTGTTTCTTGTGTCCTATGTTGTCTTCGTTCTGTTTCTTGTGCCCTATGTTGTCTTCGTTCTGTTTCTTGTCCCCTATGTTGTCTTTGTTCTGTTTCTTGTGTCCTATGTTGTCTTTGTTCTGTGTCTTGTGCCCTATGTTGTCTACATTCTGTGTCTTGTGCCCTATGTTGTCGTCGTTCTGTATCTTGTGCCCTATGTTGTCTTCGTTCTGTTTCTTGTGCCCTATGTTGTCTTCGTTCTGTTTCTTGTCCCCTATGTTGTCTTTGTTCTGTTTCTTGTGCCCTATGTTGTCTACGTTCTGTGTCTTGTGCCCTATGTTGTCGTCGTTCTGTGTCTTGTGCCCTATGTTGTCTTTGTTCTGTGTCTTGTGCCCTATGTTGTCTTCGTTCTGTGTCTTGTGCCCTATGTTGTCTTCGTTCTGTGTCTTTTGCCCTATGTTGTCTTCGTTCTGTTTCTTGTGCCCTATGTTGTCTTCGTTCTGTGTCTTGTGTCCTATGTTGTCTTCGTTCTATTTCTTGTGCCCTATGTTGTCTTCGTTCTGTATCTTGTGCCCTATGTTGTCTTCGTTCTGTGTCTTGTGCCCTATGTTGTCGTCGTTCTGTGTCTTGTGCCCTATGTTGTCTTCGTTCTGTGTCTTGTGCCCTATGTTGTCGTCGTTCTGTTTCTTGTGCCCTATGTTGTCTTCGTTCTGTGTCTTGTGCCCTATGTTGTCATCGTTCTGTGTCTTGTGCCCTATGTTGTCTTCGTTCTGTGTCTTGTACCCTATGTTGTCTTCGTTCTGTGTCTTGTGCCCTATGTTGTCGTCGTTCTGTGTCTTGTGCCCTATGTTGTCTTCGTTCTGTGTCTTGTGCCCTATGTTGTCGTCGTTCTGTTTCTTGTGCCCTATGTTGTCTTCGTTCTGTGTCTTGTGCCCTATGTTGTCATCGTTCTGTGTCTTGTGCCCTATGTTGTCTTCGTTCTGTGTCTTGTACCCTATGTTGTCTTCGTTCTGTGTCTTGTGCCCTATGTTGTCGTCGTTCTGTGTCTTGTGCCCTATGTTGTCTTCGTTCTGTGTCTTGTGCCCTATTTTGTCGTCGTTCTGTTTCTTGTGCCCTATGTTGTCTTCGTTCTGTGTCTTGTGCCCTATGTTGTCGTCGTTCTGTGTCTTGTGCCCTTTGTTGTCTTCGTTCTGTTTCTTGTGCCCTATGTTATCTTCGTTCTGTGTCTTGTGCCCTATGTTGTCTTCGTTCTGTTTCTTGTGCCCTATGTTGTCTTCGTTCTGTGTCTTGTGCCCTATGTTGTCTACGTTCTGTATCTTGTGCCCTATGTTGTCTTTGTTCTGTTTCTTGTGTCCTATGTTGTCTTCGTTCTGTTTCTTGTGCCCTATGTTGTCTTCGTTCTGTTTCTTGTGCCCTATGTTGTCTTCGTTCTGTGTCTTGTCCCCTATGTTGTCTTTGTTCTGTTTCTTGTGTCCTATGTTGTCTTCGTTCTGTTTCTTGTGCCCTATGTTGTCTTCGGTCTGTGTCTTGTGTCCTATGTTGTCTTCGTTCTGTTTCTTGTGCCCTATGTTGTCTTTGTTCTGTTTCTTGTGCCCTATGTTGTCTTCGTTCTGTGTCATGTGTCCTATGTTGTCTTCGTTCTGTGTCTTGTGCCCTATGTTTTCTTCGTTCTGTGTCTTGTGCCCTATGTTGTCTTCGTTCTGTGTCTTGTGTCCTATGTTGTCTTCGTTCTGTATCTTGTGCCCTATGTTGTCTTCGTTCTGTGTCTTGTGTCCTATGTTGTCTTCGTTCTGTTTCTTGTGCCCTATGTTATCTTCGTTCTGTGTCTTGTGCCCTATGTTGTCTTCGTTCTGTTTCTTGTACCCTATGTTGTCTTCGTTCTGTGTCTTGTACCCTATGTTGTCTTCGTTCTGTGTCTTGTACCCTATGTTGTCATCGTTCTGTTTCTTGTGCCCTATGTTGTCTTCGTTCTGTATCTTGTGCCCTATGTTGTCTTCGTTCTGTGTCTTGTGTCCTATGTTGTCTTCGTTCTGTTTCTTGTGCCCTATGTTGTCTTCGTTCTGTGTCTTGTGCCCTATGTTGTCTTCGTTCTGTGTCTTGTGCCCTATGTTGTCTTCGTTCTGTTTCTTGTGCCCTATGTTGTCTTCGTTCTGTGTCTTGTGCCCTATGTTGTCTTCGTTCTGTTTCTTGTACCCTATGTTGTCTTCGTTCTGTGTCTTGTACCCTATGTTGTCTTCGTTCTGTGTCTTGTACCCTATGTTGTCTTCGTTCTGTTTCTTGTACCCTATGTTGTCTTCGTTCTGTGTCTTGTACCCTATGTTGTCTTCGTTCTGTGTCTTGTACCCTATGTTGTCTTCGTTCTGTGTCTTGTACCCTATGTTGTCTTCGTTCTGTTTCTTGTGCCCTATGTTGTCTTTGTTCTGTTTCTTGTGTCCTATGTTGTCTTCGTTCTGTTTCTTGTGCCCTATGTTGTCTTCGTTCTGTTTCTTGTGCCCTATGTTGTCTTCGTTCTGTGTCTTGTCCCCTATGTTGTCTTTGTTCTGTTTCTTGTGTCCTATGTTGTCTTCGTTCTGTTTCTTGTGCCCTATGTTGTCTTCGGTCTGTGTCTTGTGTCCTATGTTGTCTTCGTTCTGTTTCTTGTGCCCTATGTTGTCTTTGTTCTGTTTCTTGTGCCCTATGTTGTCTTCGTTCTGTGTCATGTGTCCTATGTTGTCTTCGTTCTGTGTCTTGTGCCCTATGTTTTCTTCGTTCTGTGTCTTGTGCCCTATGTTGTCTTCGTTCTGTGTCTTGTGTCCTATGTTGTCTTCGTTCTGTATCTTGTGCCCTATGTTGTCTTCGTTCTGTGTCTTGTGTCCTATGTTGTCTTCGTTCTGTTTCTTGTGCCCTATGTTATCTTCGTTCTGTGTCTTGTGCCCTATGTTGTCTTCGTTCTGTTTCTTGTACCCTATGTTGTCTTCGTTCTGTGTCTTGTACCCTATGTTGTCTTCGTTCTGTGTCTTGTACCCTATGTTGTCTTCGTTCTGTTTCTTGTGCCCTATGTTGTCTTCGTTCTGTATCTTGTGCCCTATGTTGTCTTCGTTCTGTGTCTTGTGTCCTATGTTGTCTTCGTTCTGTTTCTTGTGCCCTATGTTGTCTTCGTTCTGTGTCTTGTGCCCTATGTTGTCTTCGTTCTGTGTCTTGTGCCCTATGTTGTCTTCGTTCTGTTTCTTGTACCCTATGTTGTCTTCGTTCTGTGTCTTGTACCCTATGTTGTCTTCGTTCTGTGTCTTGTACCCTATGTTGTCTTCGTTCTGTTTCTTGTGCCCTATGTTGTCTTCGTTCTGTTTCTTGTACCCTATGTTGTCTTCGTTCTGTGTCTTGTACCCTATGTTGTCTTCGTTCTGTTTCTTGTGCCCTATGTTGTCTTCGTTCTGTATCTTGTGCCCTATGTTGTCTTCGTTCTGTGTCTTGTCCCCTATGTTGTCTTCGTTCTGTGTCTTGTGCCCTATGTTGTCTTCGTTCTGTGTCTTGTGCCCTATGTTGTCTTCGTTCTGTATCTTGTGCCCTATGTTGTCTTCGTTCTGTATCTTGTGCCCTATGTTGTCTTCGTTCTGTGTCTTGTGTCCTATATTGTCTTCGTTCTGTTTCTTGTGCCCTATGTTGTCTTCGTTCTGTGTCTTGTGCCCTATGTTGTCTTCGTTCTGTGTCTTGTGCCCTATGTTGTCGTCGTTCTGTGTCTTGTGCCCTATGTTGTCTTCGTTCTGTTTCTTGTCCCCTATGTTATCTTCGTTCTGTTTCTTGTGCCCTATGTTGTCTTCGTTCTGTGTCTTGTGCCCTATGTTGTCGTCGTTCTGTGTCTTGTGCCCTATGTTGTCTTCGTTCTGTTTCTTGTCCCCTGTGTTGTCGTCGTTCTGTGTCTTGTGCCCTATGTTGTCGTCGTTCTGTTTCTTGTCCCCTATGTTGTCGTCGTTCTGTGTCTTGTGCCCTATGTTGTCGTCGTTCTGTGTCTTGTCCCCTATGTTGTCTTCGTTCTGTGTCTTGTGTCCTATGTTGTCTTCGTTCTGTTTCTTGTGCCCTATGTTGTCTTCGTTCTGTATCTTGTGCCCTATGTTGTCTTCGTTCTGTGTCTTGTCCCCTATGTTGTCCACGTTCTGTATCTTGTGCCCTATGTTGTCTTCGTTCTGTTTCTTGTGCCCTATGTTGTCTTCGTTCTGTGTCTTGTGCCCTATGTTGTCTTCGTTCTGTGTCTTGTCCCCTATGTTGTCTTCGTTCTGTTTCTTGTGCCCTATGTTGTCTTCGTTCTGTGTCTTGTGCCCTATGTTGTCTTCGGTCTGTGTCTTGTGTCCTATGTTGTCTTCGTTCTGTGTCTTGTACCCTATGTTGTCTTCGTTCTGTTTCTTGTGCCCTATGTTGTCTTCGTTCTGTGTCTTGTGCCCTATGTTGTCTTCGTTCTGTGTCTTGTCCCCTATGTTGTCTTCGTTCTGTTTCTTGTGCCCTATGTTGTCTTCGTTCTGTGTCTTGTGCCCTATGTTGTCGTCGTTCTGTGTCTTGTGCCCTATGTTGTCTTCGTTCTGTTTCTTGTGCCCTATGTTGTCTTCGTTCTGTTTCTTGTACCCTATGTTGTCTTCGTTCTGTGTCTTGTACCCTATGTTGTCTTCGTTCTGTTTCTTGTACCCTATGTTGTCTTCGTTCTGTGTCTTGTGCCCTATGTTGTCTTCGTTCTGTGTCTTGTGCCCTATGTTGTCTTCGTTCTGTGTCTTGTACCCTATGTTGTCTTCGTTCTGTGTCTTGTACCCTATGTTGTCTTCGTTCTGTTTCTTGTACCCTATGTTGTCTTCGTTCTGTGTATTGTACCCTATGTTGTCTTCGTTCTGTGTCTTGTACCCTATGTTATCTTCGTTCTGTGTCTTGTGCCCTATGTTGTCTTCGTTCTGTTTCTTGTACCCTATGTTGTCTTCGTTCTGTGTCTTGTGCCCTATGTTGTCTTCGTTCTGTGTCTTGTACCCTATGTTGTCTTCGTTCTGTTTCTTGTGCCCTATGTTGTCTTCGTTCTGTGTCTTGTGCCCTATGTTGTCGTCGTTCTGTGTCTTGTGCCCTATGTTGTCTTCGTTCTGTGTCTTATGCCCTGTGTTGTCTTCGTTCTGTGTCTTGTCCCCTATGTTGTCTTCGTTCTGTGTCTTGTCCCCTATGTTGTCTTCGTTCTGTATCTTGTGCCCTATGTTATCTTCGTTCTGTGTCTTGTACCCTATGTTGTCTTCGTTCTGTGTCTTGTGCCCTATGTTGTCTTCGTTCTGTTTCTTGTGCCCTATGTTGTCTTCGTTCTGTGTCTTGTGCCCTGTGTTGTCTTCGTTCTGTGTCTTGTGCCCTATGTTGTCTTCGTTCTGTGTCTTGTCCCCTATGTTGTCTTTGTTCTGTGTCTTGTGCCCTATGTTGTCTTCGTTCTGTGTCTTGTGCCCTATGTTGTCTTCGTTCTGTATCTTGTGCCCTATGTTGTCTTCGTTCTGTTTCTTGTGCCCTATGTTGTCTTCGTTCTGTTTCTTGTGACCTATGTTGTCTTCGTTCTGTTTCTTGTGCCCTATGTTGTCTTCGTTCTGTTTCTTGTCCCCTATGTTGTCTTCGTTCTGTGTCTTGTGCCCTATGTTGTCTTCGTTCTGTGTCTTGTGCCCTATGCTGTCTTCGTTCTGTTTCTTGTGCCCTATGTTGTCTTCGTCCTGTTTCTTGTGCCCTATGTTGTCTTCGTTCTGTGTCTTGTACCCTATGTTGTCGTCGTTCTGTGTCTTGTGCCCTATGTTGTCTACGTTCTGTGTCTTGTGCCCTATGTTGTCTTCGTTCTGTGTCTTGTGCCCTATGTTGTCTTCGTTCTGTTTCTTGTGCCCTATGTTGTCTTTGTTCTGTGTCTTGTGCTCTATGTTGTCTTCGTTCTGTGTCTTGTGCCCTATGTTGTCTTCGTTCTGTGTCTTGTGTCCTATGTTGTCTTCGTTCTGTTTCTTGTCCCCTATGTTGTCGTCGTTCTGTATCTTGTGCCCTATGTTGTCTTCGTTCTGTGTCTTGTGCCCTATGTTGTCGTCGTTCTGTGTCTTGTACCCTATGTTGTCTTCGTTCTGTTTTTTGTCCCCTATGTTGTCTTCGTTCTGTGTCTTGTGCCCTATGTTGTCTTTGTTCTGTGTCTTGTGCCCTATGTTGTCTTCGTTCTGTGTCTTGTGCCCTATGTTGTCTTCGTTCTGTATCTTGTGCCCTATGTTGCCTTCGTTCTGTGTCTTGTGCTCTATGTTGTCTTCGTTCTGTTTCTTGTGCCCTATGTTGTCTTCGTTCTGTGTCTTGTGCCCTATGTTGTCGTCGTTCTGTGTCTTGTGCCCTATGTTGTCTTCGTTCTGTGTCTTGTGCCCTATGTTGTCTTCGTTCTGTTTCTTGTGCCCTATGTTGTCTTCGTTCTGTATCTTGTGCCCTATGTTGTCTTCGTTGTGTGTCTTGTGCCCTATGTTGTCTTCGTTCTGTATCTTGTGCCCTATGTTGTCTTCGTTCTGTGTCTTGTGCCCTATGTTGTCTTCGTTCTGTGTCTTGTGCCCTATGTTGTCTTCGTTCTGTTTCTTGTGCCCTATGTTGTCTTTGTTCTGTGTCTTGTGCTCTATGTTGTCTTCGTTCTGTGTCTTGTGCCCTATGTTGTCTTCGTTCTGTGTCTTGTGTCCTATGTTGTCTTCGTTCTGTTTCTTGTCCCCTATGTTGTCGTCGTTCTGTGTCTTGTGCCCTATGTTGTCTTCGTTCTGTTTCTTGTGCCCTATGTTGTCTTTGTTCTGTGTCTTGTGCCCTATGTTGTCTTCGTTCTGTGTCTTGTGCCCTGTGTTGTCTTCGTTCTGTGTCTTGTGCCCTATGTTGTCTTCGTTCTGTATCTTGTACCCTATGTTGTCTTCGTTCTGTATCTTGTGCCCTATGTTGTCTTCGTTGTGTGTCTTGTGCCCTATGTTGTCTTCGTTCTGTGTCTTGTGCCCTATGTTGTCTTCGTTCTGTTTCTTGTGCCCTATGTTGTCTTTGTTCTGTGTCTTGTGCCCTATGTTGTCTTCGTTCTGTTTCTTGTGCCCTGTGTTGTCTTCGTTCTGTGTCTTGTGCCCTATGTTGTCTTCGTTCTGTTTCTTGTGCCCTATGTTGTCGTCGTTCTGTGTCTTGTGCCCTATGTTGTCTTCGTTCTGTGTCTTGTGCCCTATGTTGTCTTCGTTCTGTTTCTTGTGCCCTATGTTGTCTTCGTTCTGTATCTTGTGCCCTATGTTGTCTTCGTTCTGTGTCTTGTGCCCTATGTTGTCTTCGTTCTGTGTCTTGTGCCCAATGCTGTCTTCGTTCTGTTTCTTGTGCCCTATGTTGTCTTCGTCCTGTTTCTTGTGCCCTATGTTGTCTTCGTTCTGTATCTTGTGCCCTATGTTGTCTTTGTTCTGTGTCTTGTGCCCTATGTTGTCTTCGTTCTGTGTCTTTTCCCCTATGTTGTCTTCGATCTGTTTCTTGTGCCCTGTGTTGTCTTCGTTCTGTTTCTTGTGCCCTATGTTGTCTTCGTTCTGTTTCTTGTGCCCTGTGTTGTCTTCGTTCTGTGTCTTGTGCCCTATGTTGTCTTCGTTCTGTGTCTTGTGTCCTATGTTGTCTTCGTTCTGTTTCTTGTCCCCTATGTTGTCGTCGTTCTGTTTCTTGTGCCCTATGTTGTCTTCGTTCTGTGTCTTGTGTCCTATGTTGTCTTCGTTCTGTTTCTTGTGCCCTATGTTGTCGTCGTTCTGTGTCTTGTGCCCTATGTTGTCTTCGTTCTGTGTCTTGTGCCCTATGTTGTCTTCGTTCTGTGTCTTGTGCCCTATGTTGTCGTCGTTCTGTGTCTTGTGCCCTATGTTGTCTTCGTTCTGTTTCTTGTGTCCTATGTTGTCTTCGTTCTGTGTCTTGTGTCCTATGTTGTCTTCGTTCTGTGTCTTGTGCCCTATGTTGTCTTCGTTCTGTGTCTTGACCCCTTGTTGTCTTCTTTCTGTGTCTTTTCCCCTTGTTGTCTTCGTTCTGTTTCTTGTGCCCTATGTTGTCTTCGTTCTGTTTCTTGTGCCCTATGTTGTCTTCGTTCTGTTTCTTGTCCCCTATGTTGTCGTCGTTCTGTGTCTTGTGCCCTATGTTATCTTCGTTCTGTGTCTTGTGCCCTATGTTGTCTTCGTTCTGTTTCTTGTGCCCTATGTTATCGTCGTTCTGTGTCTTGTGCCCTATGTTGTCGTCGTTCTGTGTCTTGTGCCCTATGTTGTCTTCGTTCTGTTTCTTGTGCCCTATGTTGTCTTCGTTCTGTATCTTGTGCCCTATGTTATCTTCGTTCTGTGTCTTGTGCCCTATGTTGTCGTCGTTCTGTGTCTTGTGCCCTATGTTGTCTTCGTTCTGTGTCTTGTGCCCTATGTTGTCGTCGTTCTGTGTCTTGTGCCCTATGTTGTCTTCGTTCTGTATCTTGTGCCCTATGTTATCTTCGTTCTGTGTCTTGTGCCCTATGTTGTCTTCGTTCTGTGTCTTGTGCCCTATGTTGTCGTCGTTCTGTGTCTTGTGTCCTATGTTGTCTTCGTTCTGTGTCTTGTGCCCTATGTTGTCGTCGTTCTGTGTCTTGTGCCCTATGTTGTCTTCGTTCTGTATCTTGTGCCCTATGTTATCTTCGTTCTGTGTCTTGTGCCCTATGTTGTCTTCGTTCTGTGTCTTGTGCCCTATGTTGTCGTCGTTCTGTATCTTGTGCCCTATGTTGTCTTCGTTCTGTGTCTTGTGCCCTATGTTGTCTTCGTTCTGTGTCTTGTGCCCTATGTTGTCGTCGTTCTGTGTCTTGTCCCCTGTGTTGTCTTCGTTCTGTGTCTTGTGCCCTATGTTGTCTTCGTTCTGTTTCTTGTGCCCTATGTTGTCTTCGTTCTGTGTCTTGTGCCCTATGTTGTCTTCGTTCTGTGTCTTGTGCCCTATGCTGTCTTCGTTCTGTTTCTTGTGCCCTATGTTGTCTTCGTCCTGTTTCTTGTGCCCTATGTTGTCTTCGTTCTGTGTCTTGTGCCCTATGTTGTCGTCGTTCTGTGTCTTGTGCCCTATGTTGTCTTCGTTCTGTGTCTTGTGCCCTATGTTGTCTTCGTTCTGTTTCTTGTGCCCTATGTTGTCTTTGTTCTGTGTCTTGTGCCCTATGTTGTCTTCGTTCTGTGTCTTGTGCCCTATGTTGTCTTCGTTCTGTGTCTTGTGCCCTATGTTGTCGTCGTTCTGTGTCTTGTGTCCTATGTTGTCTTCGTTCTGTTTCTTGTGCCCTATGTTGTCTTCGTTCTGTTTCTTGTCCCCTATGTTGTCTTCGTTCTGTGTCTTGTGTCCTATGTTGTCTTCGTTCTGTTTCTTGTGCCCTATGTTGTCTTCGTTCTGTTTCTTGTCCCCTATGTTGTCTTCGTTCTGTGTCTTGTGCCCTATGTTGTCTTCGTTCTGTTTCTTGTGCCCTATGTTGTCTTTGTTCTGTGTCTTGTGCCCTATGTTGTCTTCGTTCTGTGTCTTGTGCCCTATGTTGTCTTCGTTCTGTGTCTTGTGCCCTATGTTGTCGTCGTTCTGTGTCTTGTGTCCTATGTTGTCTTCGTTCTGTTTCTTGTGCCCTATGTTGTCTTCGTTCTGTGTCTTGTGTCCTATGTTGTCTTCGTTCTGTGTCTTGTGTCCTATGTTGTCTTCGTTCTGGTTCTTGTGCCCTATGTTGTCTTCGTTCTGTTTCTTGTGCCCTATGTTGTCTTCGTTCTGGTTCTTGTGCCCTATGTTGTCTTCGTTCTGTGTCTTGTGCCCTATGTTGTCTTCGTTCTGTTTCTTGTGCCCTATGTTGTCTTCGTTCTGGTTCTTGTGCCCTATGTTGTCGTCGTTCTGTGTCTTGTCCCCTGTGTTGTCTTCGTTCTGTTTCTTGTGCCCTATGTTGTCTTCGTTCTGTTTCTTGTCCCCTATGTTGTCTTCGTTCTGTTTCTTGTCCCCTATATTGTCTTCGTTCTGTGTCTTGTGCCCTATGTTGTCTTCGTTCTGTTTCTTGTCCCCTATGTTGTCGTCGTTCTGTGTCTTGTGCCCTATGTTGTCTTTGTTCTGTGTCTTGTGCCCTATGTTGTCTTCGTTCTGTGTCTTGTGCCCTATGTTGTCTTCGTTCTGTGTCTTGTGCCCTATGTTGTCTTCGTTCTGTGTCTTGTGCCCTATGTTGTCTTCGTTCTGTGTCTTGTGCCCTATGTTGTCTTCGTTCTGTGTCTTGTGCCCTATGTTGTCGTCGTTCTGTGTCTTGTGCCCTATGTTGTCTTCGTTCTGTGTCTTGTGCCCTATGTTGTCTTCGTTCTGTGTCTTGTGCCCTATGTTGTCGTCGTTCTGTGTCTTGTGCCCTATGTTGTCGTCGTTCTGTGTCTTGTGCCCTATGTTGTCTTCGTTCTGTTTCTTGTCCCCTATGTTGTCTTCGTTCTCTGTCTTGTGCCCTATGTTGTCTTCGTTCTGTGTCTTGTGCCCTATGTTGTCGTCGTTCTGTGTCTTGTCCCCTATGTTGTCGTCGTTCTGTGTCTTGTGCCCTATGTTGTCTTTGTTCTGTGTCTTGTGCCCTATGTTGTCTTCGTTCTGTTTCTTGTCCCCTATGTTGTCTTCGTTCTGTGTCTTGTGCCCTATGTTGTCTTCGTTCTGTGTCTTGTGCCCTATGTTGTCGTCGTTCTGTGTCTTGTGCCCTATGTTGTCTTCGTTCTGTGTCTTGTGCCCTATGTTGTCTTCGTTCTGTTTCTTGTGCCCTATGTTGTCTTCGTTCTGTGTCTTGTGTCCTATGTTGTCTTCGTTCTGTTTCTTGTGCCCTATGTTGTCTTCGTTCTGTGTCTTGTGTCCTATGTTGTCTTCGTTCTGTTTCTTGTGCCCTATGTTGTCTTCGTTCTGTGTCTTGTGCCCTATGTTGTCGTCGTTCTGTGTCTTGTGCCCTATGTTGTCTTCGTTCTGTGTCTTGTGCCCTATGTTGTCTTTGTTCTGTGTCTTGTGCCCTATGTTGTCTTCGTTCTGTGTCTTGTGCCCTATGTTGTCTTCGTTCTGTTTCTTGTCCCCTATGTTGTCTTCGTTCTGTGTCTTGTGCCCTATGTTGTCTTCGTTCTGTTTCTTGTGCCCTATGTTGTCTTCGTTCTGTGTCTTGTGTCCTATGTTGTCTTCGTTCTGTTTCTTGTGCCCTATGTTGTCTTCGTTCTGTGTCTTGTGCCCTATGTTGTCTTCGTTCTGTTTCTTGTGCAATATGTTGTCGTCGTTCTGTTTCTTGTGCCCTATGTTGTCGTCGTTCTGTGTCTTGTGCCCTATGTTGTCTTCGTTCTGTGTCTTGTGCCCTATGTTGTCTTCGTTCTGTTTCTTGTCCCCTATGTTGTCGTCGTTCTGTTTCTTGTGCCCTATGTTGTCTTCGTTCTGTATCTTGTGCCCTATGTTGTCTTCGTTCTGTGTCTTGTGTCCTATGTTGTCTTCGTTCTGTTTCTTGTGCCCTATGTTGTCTTCGTTCTGTGTCTTGTGCCCTATGTTGTCGTCGTTCTGTGTCTTGTGCCCTATGTTGTCTACGTTCTGTGTCTTGTGCCCTATGTTGTCTTCGTTCTGTGTCTTGTGCCCTATGTTGTCTTCGTTCTGTTTCTTGTCCCCTATGTTGTCGTCGTTCTGTGTCTTGTGCCCTATGTTGTCTTCGTTCTGTGTCTTGTGCCCTATGTTGTCTACGTTCTGTGTCTTGTGCCCTATGTTGTCTTCGTTCTGTGTCTTGTGTCCTATGTTGTCTTCGTTCTGTTTCTTGTCCCCTATGTTGTCGTCGTTCTGTGTCTTGTGCCCTATGTTGTCTTCGTTCTGTGTCTTGTGCCCTATGTTGTCTTCGTTCTGTGTCTTGTGCCCTATGTTGTCTTCGTTCTGTGTCTTGTGCCCTATGTTGTCTTCGTTCTTTGTCTTGTGCCCTATGTTGTCTTCGTTCTGTGTCTTGTGTCCTATGTTGTCTTCGTTCTGTGTCTTGTGCCCTATGTTGTCTTCGTTCTGTGTCTTGTGCCCTATGTTGTCTTCGTTCTGTTTCTTGTGCCCTATGTTGTCTTCGTTCTGTGTCTTGTGTCCTATGTTGTCTTCGTTCTGTTTCTTGTGCCCTATGTTGTCTTCGTTCTGTGTCTTGTGCCCTATGTTGTCTTCGTTCTGTTTCTTGTGCAATATGTTGTCGTCGTTCTGTTTCTTGTGCCCTATGTTGTCGTCGTTCTGTGTCTTGTGCCCTATGTTGTCTTCGTTCTGTGTCTTGTGCCCTATGTTGTCTTCGTTCTGTTTCTTGTCCCCTATGTTGTCGTCGTTCTGTTTCTTGTGCCCTATGTTGTCTTCGTTCTGTATCTTGTGCCCTATGTTGTCTTCGTTCTGTGTCTTGTGTCCTATGTTGTCTTCGTTCTGTTTCTTGTGCCCTATGTTGTCTTCGTTCTGTGTCTTGTGCCCTATGTTGTCGTCGTTCTGTGTCTTGTGCCCTATGTTGTCTACGTTCTGTGTCTTGTGCCCTATGTTGTCTTCGTTCTGTGTCTTGTGCCCTATGTTGTCTTCGTTCTGTTTCTTGTCCCCTATGTTGTCGTCGTTCTGTGTCTTGTGCCCTATGTTGTCTTCGTTCTGTGTCTTGTGCCCTATGTTGTCTACGTTCTGTGTCTTGTGCCCTATGTTGTCTTCGTTCTGTGTCTTGTGTCCTATGTTGTCTTCGTTCTGTTTCTTGTCCCCTATGTTGTCGTCGTTCTGTGTCTTGTGCCCTATGTTGTCTTCGTTCTGTGTCTTGTGCCCTATGTTGTCTTCGTTCTGTGTCTTGTGCCCTATGTTGTCTTCGTTCTGTGTCTTGTGCCCTATGTTGTCTTCGTTCTTTGTCTTGTGCCCTATGTTGTCTTCGTTCTGTGTCTTGTGTCCTATGTTGTCTTCGTTCTGTGTCTTGTGCCCTATGTTGTCGTCGTTCTGTGTCTTGTGCCCTATGTTGTCTTCGTTCTGTGTCTTGTGCCCTATGTTGTCTTCGTTCTGTTTCTTGTGCCCTATGTTGTCGTCGTTCTGTGTCTTGTCCCCTATGTTGTCTTCGTTCTGTTTCTTGTGCCCTATGTTGTCTTTGTTCTGTGTCTTGTGCCCTATGTTGTCTTCGTTCTGTGTCTTGTGCCCTATGTTGTCTTCGTTCTGTGTCTTGTGTCCTATGTTGTCTTCGTTCTGTTTCTTGTCCCCTATGTTGTCGTCGTTCTGTGTCTTGTGCCCTATGTTGTCTTCGTTCTGTTTCTTGTCCCCTATGTTGTCTTCGTTCTGTGTCTTGTGCCCTATGTTGTCTTCGTTCTGTTTCTTGTTCCCTATGTTGTCTTTGTTCTGTGTCTTGTGCCCTATGTTGTCTTCGTTCTGTGTCTTGTGCCCTATGTTGTCTTCGTTCTGTGTCTTGTGCCCTATGTTGTCGTCGTTCTGTGTCTTGTGTCCTATGTTGTCTTCGTTCTGTTTCTTGTGCCCTATGTTGTCTTCGTTCTGTGTCTTGTGTCCTATGTTGTCTTCGTTCTGTGTCTTGTGTCCTATGTTGTCTTAGTTCTGGTTCTTGTGCCCTATGTTGTCTTCGTTCTGTGTCTTGTGCCCTATGTTGTCTTCGTTCTGGTTCTTGTGCCCTATGTTGTCTTCGTTCTGTTTCTTGTGCCCTATGTTGTCTTCGTTCTGTTTCTTGTCCCCTATGTTGTCTTCGTTCTGTGTCTTGTGCCCTATGTTGTCTTCGTTCTGTTTCTTGTGCCCTATGTTGTCTTTGTTCTGTGTCTTGTGCCCTATGTTGTCTTTGTTCTGTGTCTTGTGCCCTATGTTGTCTTCGTTCTGTGTCTTGTGCCCTATGTTGTCTTCGTTCTGTGTCTTGTGCCCTATGTTGTCTTCGTTCTGTGTCTTGTGCCCTATGTTGTCTTCGTTCTGTGTCTTGTGCCCTATGTTGTCTTCGTTCTGTGTCTTGTGCCCTATGTTGTCGTCGTTCTGTGTCTTGTGCCCTATGTTGTCTTCGTTCTGTGTCTTGTGCCCTATGTTGTCTTCGTTCTGTGTCTTGTGCCCTATGTTGTCGTCGTTCTGTGTCTTGTGCCCTATGTTGTCGTCGTTCTGTGTCTTGTGCCCTATGTTGTCTTCGTTCTGTGTCTTGTCCCCTATGTTGTCTTCGTTCTGTGTCTTGTGCCCTATGTTGTCTTCGTTCTGTGTCTTGTGCCCTATGTTGTCGTCGTTCTGTGTCTTGTCCCCTATGTTGTCGTCGTTCTGTGTCTTGTGCCCTATGTTGTCTTAGTTCTGTGTCTTGTGCCCTATGTTGTCTTCGTTCTGTTTCTTGTCCCCTATGTTGTCTTCGTTCTGTGTCTTGTGCCCTATGTTGTCTTCGTTCTGTGTCTTGTGCCCTATGTTGTCGTCGTTCTGTGTCTTGTGCCCTATGTTGTCTTCGTTCTGTGTCTTGTGCCCTATGTTGTCTTCGTTCTGTTTCTTGTGCCCTATGTTGTCTTCGTTCTGTGTCTTGTGTCCTATGTTGTCTTCGTTCTGTTTCTTGTGCCCTATGTTGTCTTCGTTCTGTGTCTTGTGTCCTATGTTGTCTTCGTTCTGTTTCTTGTGCCCTATGTTGTCTTCGTTCTGTGTCTTGTGCCCTATGTTGTCGTCGTTCTGTGTCTTGTGCCCTATGTTGTCTTCGTTCTGTGTCTTGTGCCCTATGTTGTCTTTGTTCTGTGTCTTGTGCCCTATGTTGTCTTCGTTCTGTGTCTTGTGCCCTATGTTGTCTTCGTTCTGTTTCTTGTCCCCTATGTTGTCTTCGTTCTGTGTCTTGTGCCCTATGTTGTCTTCGTTCTGTTTCTTGTGCCCTATGTTGTCTTCGTTTTGTGTCTTGTGTCCTATGTTGTCTTCGTTCTGTTTCTTGTGCCCTATGTTGTCTTCGTTCTGTGTCTTGTGCCCTATGTTGTCTTCGTTCTGTTTCTTGTGCCCTATGTTGTCGTCGTTCTGTTTCTTGTGCCCTATGTTGTCGTCGTTCTGTGTCTTGTGCCCTATGTTGTCTTCGTTCTGTGTCTTGTGCCCTATGTTGTCTTCGTTCTGTTTCTTGTCCCCTATGTTGTCGTCGTTCTGTTTCTTGTGCCCTATGTTGTCTTCGTTCTGTATCTTGTGCCCTATGTTGTCTTCGTTCTGTGTCTTGTGTCCTATGTTGTCTTCGTTCTGTTTCTTGTGCCCTATGTTGTCTTCGTTCTGTGTCTTGTGCCCTATGTTGTCGTCGTTCTGTGTCTTGTGCCCTATGTTGTCTACGTTCTGTGTCTTGTGCCCTATGTTGTCTTCGTTCTGTGTCTTGTGCCCTATGTTGTCTTCGTTCTGTTTCTTGTCCCCTATGTTGTCGTCGTTCTGTGTCTTGTGCCCTATGTTGTCTTCGTTCTGTGTCTTGTGCCCTATGTTGTCTACGTTCTGTGTCTTGTGCCCTATGTTGTCTTCGTTCTGTGTCTTGTGTCCTATGTTGTCTTCGTTCTGTTTCTTGTCCCCTATGTTGTCGTCGTTCTGTGTCTTGTGCCCTATGTTGTCTTCGTTCTGTGTCTTGTGCCCTATGTTGTCTTCGTTCTGTGTCTTGTGCCCTATGTTGTCTTCGTTCTGTGTCTTGTGCCCTATGTTGTCTTCGTTCTGTGTCTTGTGCCCTATGTTGTCTTCGTTCTGTGTCTTGTGTCCTATGTTGTCTTCGTTCTGTGTCTTGTGCCCTATGTTGTCGTCGTTCTGTGTCTTGTGCCCTATGTTGTCTTCGTTCTGTGTCTTGTGCCCTATGTTGTCTTCGTTCTGTTTCTTGTGCCCTATGTTGTCTTCGTTCTGTTTCTTGTGCAATATGTTGTCGTCGTTCTGTTTCTTGTGCCCTATGTTGTCGTCGTTCTGTGTCTTGTGCCCTATGTTGTCTTCGTTCTGTGTCTTGTGCCCTATGTTGTCTTCGTTCTGTTTCTTGTCCCCTATGTTGTCGTCGTTCTGTTTCTTGTGCCCTATGTTGTCTTCGTTCTGTATCTTGTGCCCTATGTTGTCTTCGTTCTGTGTCTTGTGTCCTATGTTGTCTTCGTTCTGTTTCTTGTGCCCTATGTTGTCTTCGTTCTGTGTCTTGTGTCCTATGTTGTCTTCGTTCTGTTTCTTGTGCCCTATGTTGTCTTCGTTCTGTGTCTTGTGTCCTATGTTGTCTTCGTTCTGTTTCTTGTGCCCTATGTTGTCTTCGTTCTGTGTCTTGTGCCCTATGTTGTCGTCGTTCTGTGTCTTGTGCCCTATGTTGTCTTCGTTCTGTGTCTTGTGCCCTATGTTGTCTTTGTTCTGTGTCTTGTGCCCTATGTTGTCTTCGTTCTGTGTCTTGTGCCCTATGTTGTCTTCGTTCTGTTTCTTGTCCCCTATGTTGTCTTCGTTCTGTGTCTTGTGCCCTATGTTGTCTTCGTTCTGTTTCTTGTGCCCTATGTTGTCTTCGTTCTGTGTCTTGTGTCCTATGTTGTCTTCGTTCTGTTTCTTGTGCCCTATGTTGTCTTCGTTCTGTGTCTTGTGCCCTATGTTGTCTTCGTTCTGTTTCTTGTGCAATATGTTGTCGTCGTTCTGTTTCTTGTGCCCTATGTTGTCGTCGTTCTGTGTCTTGTGCCCTATGTTGTCTTCGTTCTGTGTCTTGTGCCCTATGTTGTCTTCGTTCTGTTTCTTGTCCCCTATGTTGTCGTCGTTCTGTTTCTTGTGCCCTATGTTGTCTTCGTTCTGTATCTTGTGCCCTATGTTGTCTTCGTTCTGTGTCTTGTGTCCTATGTTGTCTTCGTTCTGTTTCTTGTGCCCTATGTTGTCTTCGTTCTGTGTCTTGTGCCCTATGTTGTCGTCGTTCTGTGTCTTGTGCCCTATGTTGTCTACGTTCTGTGTCTTGTGCCCTATGTTGTCTTCGTTCTGTGTCTTGTGCCCTATGTTGTCTTCGTTCTGTTTCTTGTCCCCTATGTTGTCGTCGTTCTGTGTCTTGTGCCCTATGTTGTCTTCGTTCTGTGTCTTGTGCCCTATGTTGTCTACGTTCTGTGTCTTGTGCCCTATGTTGTCTTCGTTCTGTGTCTTGTGTCCTATGTTGTCTTCGTTCTGTTTCTTGTCCCCTATGTTGTCGTCGTTCTGTGTCTTGTGCCCTATGTTGTCTTCGTTCTGTGTCTTGTGCCCTATGTTGTCTTCGTTCTGTGTCTTGTGCCCTATGTTGTCTTCGTTCTGTGTCTTGTGCCCTATGTTGTCTTCGTTCTTTGTCTTGTGCCCTATGTTGTCTTCGTTCTGTGTCTTGTGTCCTATGTTGTCTTCGTTCTGTGTCTTGTGCCCTATGTTGTCGTCGTTCTGTGTCTTGTGCCCTATGTTGTCTTCGTTCTGTGTCTTGTGCCCTATGTTGTCTTCGTTCTGTTTCTTGTGCCCTATGTTGTCGTCGTTCTGTGTCTTGTCCCCTATGTTGTCTTCGTTCTGTTTCTTGTGCCCTATGTTGTCTTTGTTCTGTGTCTTGTGCCCTATGTTGTCTTCGTTCTGTGTCTTGTGCCCTATGTTGTCTTCGTTCTGTGTCTTGTGTCCTATGTTGTCTTCGTTCTGTTTCTTGTCCCCTATGTTGTCGTCGTTCTGTGTCTTGTGCCCTATGTTGTCTTCGTTCTGTTTCTTGTCCCCTATGTTGTCTTCGTTCTGTGTCTTGTGCCCTATGTTGTCTTCGTTCTGTTTCTTGTTCCCTATGTTGTCTTTGTTCTGTGTCTTGTGCCCTATGTTGTCTTCGTTCTGTGTCTTGTGCCCTATGTTGTCTTCGTTCTGTGTCTTGTGCCCTATGTTGTCGTCGTTCTGTGTCTTGTGTCCTATGTTGTCTTCGTTCTGTTTCTTGTGCCCTATGTTGTCTTCGTTCTGTGTCTTGTGTCCTATGTTGTCTTCGTTCTGTGTCTTGTGTCCTATGTTGTCTTAGTTCTGGTTCTTGTGCCCTATGTTGTCTTCGTTCTGTGTCTTGTGCCCTATGTTGTCTTCGTTCTGGTTCTTGTGCCCTATGTTGTCTTCGTTCTGTTTCTTGTGCCCTATGTTGTCTTCGTTCTGTTTCTTGTCCCCTATGTTGTCTTCGTTCTGTGTCTTGTGCCCTATGTTGTCTTCGTTCTGTTTCTTGTGCCCTATGTTGTCTTTGTTCTGTGTCTTGTGCCCTATGTTGTCTTTGTTCTGTGTCTTGTGCCCTATGTTGTCTTCGTTCTGTGTCTTGTGCCCTATGTTGTCTTCGTTCTGTGTCTTGTGCCCTATGTTGTCTTCGTTCTGTGTCTTGTGCCCTATGTTGTCTTCGTTCTGTGTCTTGTGCCCTATGTTGTCTTCGTTCTGTGTCTTGTGCCCTATGTTGTCGTCGTTCTGTGTCTTGTGCCCTATGTTGTCTTCGTTCTGTGTCTTGTGCCCTATGTTGTCTTCGTTCTGTGTCTTGTGCCCTATGTTGTCGTCGTTCTGTGTCTTGTGCCCTATGTTGTCGTCGTTCTGTGTCTTGTGCCCTATGTTGTCTTCGTTCTGTGTCTTGTCCCCTATGTTGTCTTCGTTCTGTGTCTTGTGCCCTATGTTGTCTTCGTTCTGTGTCTTGTGCCCTATGTTGTCGTCGTTCTGTGTCTTGTCCCCTATGTTGTCGTCGTTCTGTGTCTTGTGCCCTATGTTGTCTTAGTTCTGTGTCTTGTGCCCTATGTTGTCTTCGTTCTGTTTCTTGTCCCCTATGTTGTCTTCGTTCTGTGTCTTGTGCCCTATGTTGTCTTCGTTCTGTGTCTTGTGCCCTATGTTGTCGTCGTTCTGTGTCTTGTGCCCTATGTTGTCTTCGTTCTGTGTCTTGTGCCCTATGTTGTCTTCGTTCTGTTTCTTGTGCCCTATGTTGTCTTCGTTCTGTGTCTTGTGTCCTATGTTGTCTTCGTTCTGTTTCTTGTGCCCTATGTTGTCTTCGTTCTGTGTCTTGTGTCCTATGTTGTCTTCGTTCTGTTTCTTGTGCCCTATGTTGTCTTCGTTCTGTGTCTTGTGCCCTATGTTGTCGTCGTTCTGTGTCTTGTGCCCTATGTTGTCTTCGTTCTGTGTCTTGTGCCCTATGTTGTCTTTGTTCTGTGTCTTGTGCCCTATGTTGTCTTCGTTCTGTGTCTTGTGCCCTATGTTGTCTTCGTTCTGTTTCTTGTCCCCTATGTTGTCTTCGTTCTGTGTCTTGTGCCCTATGTTGTCTTCGTTCTGTTTCTTGTGCCCTATGTTGTCTTCGTTTTGTGTCTTGTGTCCTATGTTGTCTTCGTTCTGTTTCTTGTGCCCTATGTTGTCTTCGTTCTGTGTCTTGTGCCCTATGTTGTCTTCGTTCTGTTTCTTGTGCCCTATGTTGTCGTCGTTCTGTTTCTTGTGCCCTATGTTGTCGTCGTTCTGTGTCTTGTGCCCTATGTTGTCTTCGTTCTGTGTCTTGTGCCCTATGTTGTCTTCGTTCTGTTTCTTGTCCCCTATGTTGTCGTCGTTCTGTTTCTTGTGCCCTATGTTGTCTTCGTTCTGTATCTTGTGCCCTATGTTGTCTTCGTTCTGTGTCTTGTGTCCTATGTTGTCTTCGTTCTGTTTCTTGTGCCCTATGTTGTCTTCGTTCTGTGTCTTGTGCCCTATGTTGTCGTCGTTCTGTGTCTTGTGCCCTATGTTGTCTACGTTCTGTGTCTTGTGCCCTATGTTGTCTTCGTTCTGTGTCTTGTGCCCTATGTTGTCTTCGTTCTGTTTCTTGTCCCCTATGTTGTCGTCGTTCTGTGTCTTGTGCCCTATGTTGTCTTCGTTCTGTGTCTTGTGCCCTATGTTGTCTACGTTCTGTGTCTTGTGCCCTATGTTGTCTTCGTTCTGTGTCTTGTGTCCTATGTTGTCTTCGTTCTGTTTCTTGTCCCCTATGTTGTCGTCGTTCTGTGTCTTGTGCCCTATGTTGTCTTTGTTCTGTGTCTTGTGCCCTATGTTGTCTTCGTTCTGTGTCTTGTGCCCTATGTTGTCTTCGTTCTGTGTCTTGTGCCCTATGTTGTCTTCGTTCTGTGTCTTGTGCCCTATGTTGTCTTCGTTCTGTGTCTTGTGCCCTATGTTGTCTTCGTTCTGTGTCTTGTGTCCTATGTTGTCTTCGTTCTGTGTCTTGTGCCCTATGTTGTCGTCGTTCTGTGTCTTGTGCCCTATGTTGTCTTCGTTCTGTGTCTTGTGCCCTATGTTGTCTTCGTTCTGTTTCTTGTGCCCTATGTTGTCGTCGTTCTGTGTCTTGTCCCCTATGTTGTCTTCGTTCTGTTTCTTGTGCCCTATGTTGTCTTTGTTCTGTGTCTTGTGCCCTATGTTGTCTTCGTTCTGTGTCTTGTGCCCTATGTTGTCTTCGTTCTGTGTCTTGTGTCCTATGTTGTCTTCGTTCTGTTTCTTGTCCCCTATGTTGTCGTCGTTCTGTGTCTTGTGCCCTATGTTGTCTTCGTTCTGTGTCTTGTCCCCTATGTTGTCTTCGTTCTGTGTCTTGTGCCCTATGTTGTCGTCGTTCTGTATCTTGTGCCCTATGTTGTCTTTGTTCTGTGTCTTGTCCCCTATGTTGTCGTCGTTCTGTGTCTTGTGCCCTATGTTGTCTTCGTTCTGTTTCTTGTGCCCTATGTTGTCTTCGTTCTGTTTCTTGTGCCCTATGTTGTCTTCGTTCTGTGTCTTGTGCCCTATGTTGTCTTCGTTCTGTGTCTTGTGTCCTATGTTGTCTTCGTTCTGTATCTTGTGCCCTATGTTGTCTACGTTCTGTGTCTTGTGCCCTATGTTGTCTTCGTTCTGTGTCTTGTGCCCTATGTTGTCTACGTTCTGTGTCTTGTGCCCTATGTTGTCTACGTTCTGTGTCTTGTGCCCTATGTTGTCTACGTTCTGTGTCTTGTGCCCTATGTTGTCTTCGTTCTGTTTCTTGTCCCCTATGTTGTCTTCGTTCTGTTTCTTGTGCCCTATGTTGCCTTCGTTCTGTGTCTTGTGCCCTATGTTGTCTTCGTTCTGTGTCTTGTGTCCTATGTTGTCTTCGTTCTGTTTCTTGTCCCCTATGTTTTCGTCGTTCTGTGTCTTGTGCCCTATGTTGTCTTCGTTCTGTGTCTTGTGTCCTATGTTGTCTTTGTTCTGTTTCTTGTCCCCTATGTTGTCGTCGTTCTGTGTCTTGTGCCCTATGTTGTCTTCGTTCTGTATCTTGTGCCCTATGTTGTCTTCGTTCTGTATCTTGTGCCCTATGTTGTCGTCGTTCTGTGTCTTGTGCCCTATGTTCTCTACGTTCTGTATCTTGTGCCCTATGTTGTCTTCGTTCTGTTTCTTGTGCCCTATGTTGTCTTCGTTCTGTTTCTTGTGCCCTATGTTGTCTTCGTTCTGTGTCTTGTGCCCTATGTTGTCTTCGTTCTGTATCTTGTGCCCTATGTTGTCGTCGTTCTGTGTCTTGTGCCCTATGTTGTCCACGTTCTGTATCTTGTGCCCTATGTTGTCTTCGTTCTGTTTCTTGTGCCCTATGTTGTCTTCGTTCTGTTTCTTGTGCCCTATGTTGTCTTTGTTCTGTTTCTTGTCCCCTATGTTGTCGTCGTTCTGTGTCTTGTGCCCTATGTTGTCTTCGTTCTGTTTCTTGTGCCCTATGTTGTCTTCGTTCTGTTTCTTGTGCCCTATGTTGTCTTCGTTCTGTGTCTTGTGCCCTATGTTGTCTTCGTTCTGTGTCTTGTGTCCTATGTTGTCTTCGTTCTGTATCTTGTGCCCTATGTTGTCTACGTTCTGTGTCTTGTCCCCTATGTTGTCTTCGTTCTGTGTCTTGTCCCCTATGTTGTCTTCGTTCTGTTTCTTCTGCCCTATGTTGTCTTCGTTCTGTGTCTTGTGCCCTATGTTGTCTTCGTTCTGTGTCTTGTGTCCTATGTTGTCTTCGTTCTGTTTCTTGTCCCCTATGTTTTCGTCGTTCTGTGTCTTGTGCCCTATGTTGTCTTCGTTCTGTGTCTTGTGTCCTATGTTGTCTTTGTTCTGTTTCTTGTCCCCTATGTTGTCGTCGTTCTGTGTCTTGTGCCCTATGTTGTCTTCGTTCTGTATCTTGTGCCCTATGTTGTCTTCGTTCTGTATCTTGTGCCCTATGTTGTCGTCGTTCTGTGTCTTGTGCCCTATGTTGTCTACGTTCTGTATCTTGTGCCCTATGTTGTCTTCGTTCTGTTTCTTGTGCCCTATGTTGTCTTCGTTCTGTTTCTTGTGCCCTATGTTGTCTTCGTTCTGTGTCTTGTGCCCTATGTTGTCTTCGTTCTGTGTCTTGTGTCCTATGTTGTCTTCGTTCTGTTTCTTGTCCCCTATGTTTTCGTCGTTCTGTGTCTTGTGCCCTATGTTGTCTTCGTTCTGTGTCTTGTGTCCTATGTTGTCTTTGTTCTGTTTCTTGTCCCCTATGTTGTCGTCGTTCTGTGTCTTGTGCCCTATGTTGTCTTCGTTCTGTGTCTTGTGCCCTATGTTGTCTTCGTTCTGTGTCTTGTGCCCTATGTTGTCTTCGTTCTGTGTCTTGTGCCCTATGTTGTCTTCGTTCTTTGTCTTGTGCCCTATGTTGTCTTCGTTCTGTGTCTTGTGTCCTATGTTGTCTTCGTTCTGTGTCTTGTACCCTATGTTGTCGTCGTTCTGTGTCTTGTGCCCTATGTTGTCTTCGTTCTGGTTCTTGTGCCCTATGTTGTCTTCGTTCTGTGTCTTGTGCCCTATGTTGTCTTCGTTCTGTTTCTTGTGCCCTATGTTGTCTTCGTTCTGGTTCTTGTGCCCTATGTTGTCGTCGTTCTGTGTCTTGTCCCCTGTGTTGTCTTCGTTCTGTTTCTTGTGCCCTATGTTGTCTTCGTTCTGTTTCTTGTCCCCTATGTTGTCTTCGTTCTGTTTCTTGTCCCCTATATTGTCTTCGTTCTGTGTCTTGTGCCCTATGTTGTCTTCGTTCTGTTTCTTGTCCCCTATGTTGTCGTCGTTCTGTGTCTTGTGCCCTATGTTGTCTTTGTTCTGTGTCTTGTGCCCTATGTTGTCTTCGTTCTGTGTCTTGTGCCCTATGTTGTCTTCGTTCTGTGTCTTGTGCCCTATGTTGTCTTCGTTCTGTGTCTTGTGCCCTATGTTGTCTTCGTTCTGTGTCTTGTGCCCTATGTTGTCTTCGTTCTGTGTCTTGTGCCCTATGTTGTCGTCGTTCTGTGTCTTGTGCCCTATGTTGTCTTCGTTCTGTGTCTTGTGCCCTATGTTGTCTTCGTTCTGTGTCTTGTGCCCTATGTTGTCGTCGTTCTGTGTCTTGTGCCCTATGTTGTCGTCGTTCTGTGTCTTGTGCCCTATGTTGTCTTCGTTCTGTTTCTTGTCCCCTATGTTGTCTTCGTTCTCTGTCTTGTGCCCTATGTTGTCTTCGTTCTGTGTCTTGTGCCCTATGTTGTCGTCGTTCTGTGTCTTGTGCCCTATGTTGTCTTTGTTCTGTGTCTTGTGCCCTATGTTGTCTTTGTTCTGTGTCTTGTGCCCTATGTTGTCTTCGTTCTGTTTCTTGTCCCCTATGTTGTCTTCGTTCTGTGTCTTGTGCCCTATGTTGTCTTCGTTCTGTGTCTTGTGCCCTATGTTGTCGTCGTTCTGTGTCTTGTGCCCTATGTTGTCTTCGTTCTGTGTCTTGTGCCCTATGTTGTCTTCGTTCTGTTTCTTGTGCCCTATGTTGTCTTCGTTCTGTGTCTTGTGTCCTATGTTGTCTTCGTTCTGTTTCTTGTGCCCTATGTTGTCTTCGTTCTGTGTCTTGTGTCCTATGTTGTCTTCGTTCTGTTTCTTGTGCCCTATGTTGTCTTCGTTCTGTGTCTTGTGCACTATGTTGTCGTCGTTCTGTGTCTTGTGCCCTATGTTGTCTTCGTTCTGTGTCTTGTGCCCTATGTTGTCTTTGTTCTGTGTCTTGTGCCCTATGTTGTCTTCGTTCTGTGTCTTGTGCCCTATGTTGTCTTCGTTCTGTTTCTTGTCCCCTATGTTGTCTTCGTTCTGTGTCTTGTGCCCTATGTTGTCTTCGTTCTGTTTCTTGTGCCCTATGTTGTCTTCGTTCTGTGTCTTGTGTCCTATGTTGTCTTCGTTCTGTTTCTTGTGCCCTATGTTGTCTTCGTTCTGTGTCTTGTGCCCTATGTTGTCTTCGTTCTGTTTCTTGTGCAATATGTTGTCGTCGTTCTGTTTCTTGTGCCCTATGTTGTCGTCGTTCTGTGTCTTGTGCCCTATGTTGTCTTCGTTCTGTGTCTTGTGCCCTATGTTGTCTTCGTTCTGTTTCTTGTCCCCTATGTTGTCGTCGTTCTGTTTCTTGTGCCCTATGTTGTCTTCGTTCTGTATCTTGTGCCCTATGTTGTCTTCGTTCTGTGTCTTGTGTCCTATGTTGTCTTCGTTCTGTTTCTTGTGCCCTATGTTGTCTTCGTTCTGTGTCTTGTGTCCTATGTTGTCTTCGTTCTGTTTCTTGTGCCCTATGTTGTCTTCGTTCTGTGTCTTGTGTCCTATGTTGTCTTCGTTCTGTTTCTTGTGCCCTATGTTGTCTTCGTTCTGTGTCTTGTGCCCTATGTTGTCGTCGTTCTGTGTCTTGTGCCCTATGTTGTCTTCGTTCTGTGTCTTGTGCCCTATGTTGTCTTTGTTCTGTGTCTTGTGCCCTATGTTGTCTTCGTTCTGTGTCTTGTGCCCTATGTTGTCTTCGTTCTGTTTCTTGTCCCCTATGTTGTCTTCGTTCTGTGTCTTGTGCCCTATGTTGTCTTCGTTCTGTTTCTTGTGCCCTATGTTGTCTTCGTTCTGTGTCTTGTGTCCTATGTTGTCTTCGTTCTGTTTCTTGTGCCCTATGTTGTCTTCGTTCTGTGTCTTGTGCCCTATGTTGTCTTCGTTCTGTTTCTTGTGCAATATGTTGTCGTCGTTCTGTTTCTTGTGCCCTATGTTGTCGTCGTTCTGTGTCTTGTGCCCTATGTTGTCTTCGTTCTGTGTCTTGTGCCCTATGTTGTCTTCGTTCTGTTTCTTGTCCCCTATGTTGTCGTCGTTCTGTTTCTTGTGCCCTATGTTGTCTTCGTTCTGTATCTTGTGCCCTATGTTGTCTTCGTTCTGTGTCTTGTGTCCTATGTTGTCTTCGTTCTGTTTCTTGTGCCCTATGTTGTCTTCGTTCTGTGTCTTGTGCCCTATGTTGTCGTCGTTCTGTGTCTTGTGCCCTATGTTGTCTACGTTCTGTGTCTTGTGCCCTATGTTGTCTTCGTTCTGTGTCTTGTGCCCTATGTTGTCTTCGTTCTGTTTCTTGTCCCCTATGTTGTCGTCGTTCTGTGTCTTGTGCCCTATGTTGTCTTCGTTCTGTGTCTTGTGCCCTATGTTGTCTACGTTCTGTGTCTTGTGCCCTATGTTGTCTTCGTTCTGTGTCTTGTGTCCTATGTTGTCTTCGTTCTGTTTCTTGTCCCCTATGTTGTCGTCGTTCTGTGTCTTGTGCCCTATGTTGTCTTCGTTCTGTGTCTTGTGCCCTATGTTGTCTTCGTTCTGTGTCTTGTGCCCTATGTTGTCTTCGTTCTGTGTCTTGTGCCCTATGTTGTCTTCGTTCTTTGTCTTGTGCCCTATGTTGTCTTCGTTCTGTGTCTTGTGTCCTATGTTGTCTTCGTTCTGTGTCTTGTGCCCTATGTTGTCGTCGTTCTGTGTCTTGTGCCCTATGTTGTCTTCGTTCTGTGTCTTGTGCCCTATGTTGTCTTCGTTCTGTTTCTTGTGCCCTATGTTGTCGTCGTTCTGTGTCTTGTCCCCTATGTTGTCTTCGTTCTGTTTCTTGTGCCCTATGTTGTCTTTGTTCTGTGTCTTGTGCCCTATGTTGTCTTCGTTCTGTGTCTTGTGCCCTATGTTGTCTTCGTTCTGTGTCTTGTGTCCTATGTTGTCTTCGTTCTGTTTCTTGTCCCCTATGTTGTCGTCGTTCTGTGTCTTGTGCCCTATGTTGTCTTCGTTCTGTTTCTTGTCCCCTATGTTGTCTTCGTTCTGTGTCTTGTGCCCTATGTTGTCTTCGTTCTGTTTCTTGTTCCCTATGTTGTCTTTGTTCTGTGTCTTGTGCCCTATGTTGTCTTCGTTCTGTGTCTTGTGCCCTATGTTGTCTTCGTTCTGTGTCTTGTGCCCTATGTTGTCGTCGTTCTGTGTCTTGTGTCCTATGTTGTCTTCGTTCTGTTTCTTGTGCCCTATGTTGTCTTCGTTCTGTGTCTTGTGTCCTATGTTGTCTTCGTTCTGTGTCTTGTGTCCTATGTTGTCTTAGTTCTGGTTCTTGTGCCCTATGTTGTCTTCGTTCTGTGTCTTGTGCCCTATGTTGTCTTCGTTCTGGTTCTTGTGCCCTATGTTGTCTTCGTTCTGTTTCTTGTGCCCTATGTTGTCTTCGTTCTGTTTCTTGTCCCCTATGTTGTCTTCGTTCTGTGTCTTGTGCCCTATGTTGTCTTCGTTCTGTTTCTTGTGCCCTATGTTGTCTTTGTTCTGTGTCTTGTGCCCTATGTTGTCTTTGTTCTGTGTCTTGTGCCCTATGTTGTCTTCGTTCTGTGTCTTGTGCCCTATGTTGTCTTCGTTCTGTGTCTTGTGCCCTATGTTGTCTTCGTTCTGTGTCTTGTGCCCTATGTTGTCTTCGTTCTGTGTCTTGTGCCCTATGTTGTCTTCGTTCTGTGTCTTGTGCCCTATGTTGTCGTCGTTCTGTGTCTTGTGCCCTATGTTGTCTTCGTTCTGTGTCTTGTGCCCTATGTTGTCTTCGTTCTGTGTCTTGTGCCCTATGTTGTCGTCGTTCTGTGTCTTGTGCCCTATGTTGTCGTCGTTCTGTGTCTTGTGCCCTATGTTGTCTTCGTTCTGTTTCTTGTCCCCTATGTTGTCTTCGTTCTGTGTCTTGTGCCCTATGTTGTCTTCGTTCTGTGTCTTGTGCCCTATGTTGTCGTCGTTCTGTGTCTTGTCCCCTATGTTGTCGTCGTTCTGTGTCTTGTGCCCTATGTTGTCTTTGTTCTGTGTCTTGTGCCCTATGTTGTCTTCGTTCTGTTTCTTGTCCCCTATGTTGTCTTCGTTCTGTGTCTTGTGCCCTATGTTGTCTTCGTTCTGTGTCTTGTGCCCTATGTTGTCGTCGTTCTGTGTCTTGTGCCCTATGTTGTCTTCGTTCTGTGTCTTGTGCCCTATGTTGTCTTCGTTCTGTTTCTTGTGCCCTATGTTGTCTTCGTTCTGTGTCTTGTGTCCTATGTTGTCTTCGTTCTGTTTCTTGTGCCCTATGTTGTCTTCGTTCTGTGTCTTGTGTCCTATGTTGTCTTCGTTCTGTTTCTTGTGCCCTATGTTGTCTTCGTTCTGTGTCTTGTGCCCTATGTTGTCGTCGTTCTGTGTCTTGTGCCCTATGTTGTCTTCGTTCTGTGTCTTGTGCCCTATGTTGTCTTTGTTCTGTGTCTTGTGCCCTATGTTGTCTTCGTTCTGTGTCTTGTGCCCTATGTTGTCTTCGTTCTGTTTCTTGTCCCCTATGTTGTCTTCGTTCTGTGTCTTGTGCCCTATGTTGTCTTCGTTCTGTTTCTTGTGCCCTATGTTGTCTTCGTTTTGTGTCTTGTGTCCTATGTTGTCTTCGTTCTGTTTCTTGTGCCCTATGTTGTCTTCGTTCTGTGTCTTGTGCCCTATGTTGTCTTCGTTCTGTTTCTTGTGCCCTATGTTGTCGTCGTTCTGTTTCTTGTGCCCTATGTTGTCGTCGTTCTGTGTCTTGTGCCCTATGTTGTCTTCGTTCTGTGTCTTGTGCCCTATGTTGTCTTCGTTCTGTTTCTTGTCCCCTATGTTGTCGTCGTTCTGTTTCTTGTGCCCTATGTTGTCTTCGTTCTGTATCTTGTGCCCTATGTTGTCTTCGTTCTGTGTCTTGTGTCCTATGTTGTCTTCGTTCTGTTTCTTGTGCCCTATGTTGTCTTCGTTCTGTGTCTTGTGCCCTATGTTGTCGTCGTTCTGTGTCTTGTGCCCTATGTTGTCTACGTTCTGTGTCTTGTGCCCTATGTTGTCTTCGTTCTGTGTCTTGTGCCCTATGTTGTCTTCGTTCTGTTTCTTGTCCCCTATGTTGTCGTCGTTCTGTGTCTTGTGCCCTATGTTGTCTTCGTTCTGTGTCTTGTGCCCTATGTTGTCTACGTTCTGTGTCTTGTGCCCTATGTTGTCTTCGTTCTGTGTCTTGTGTCCTATGTTGTCTTCGTTCTGTTTCTTGTCCCCTATGTTGTCGTCGTTCTGTGTCTTGTGCCCTATGTTGTCTTTGTTCTGTGTCTTGTGCCCTATGTTGTCTTCGTTCTGTGTCTTGTGCCCTATGTTGTCTTCGTTCTGTGTCTTGTGCCCTATGTTGTCTTCGTTCTGTGTCTTGTGCCCTATGTTGTCTTCGTTCTGTGTCTTGTGCCCTATGTTGTCTTCGTTCTGTGTCTTGTGTCCTATGTTGTCTTCGTTCTGTGTCTTGTGCCCTATGTTGTCGTCGTTCTGTGTCTTGTGCCCTATGTTGTCTTCGTTCTG
Organism: Bathymodiolus brooksi; assembly: GCA_963680875.1. Taxonomy (NCBI): domain Eukaryota; kingdom Metazoa; phylum Mollusca; class Bivalvia; order Mytilida; family Modiolidae; genus Bathymodiolus; species Bathymodiolus brooksi. The sequence continues at coordinate 117,181,415 of OY804583.1, read as the reverse complement.
TGTCTTGTGCCCTATGTTGTCTTCGTTCTGTTTCTTGTGCCCTATGTTGTCGTCGTTCTGTGTCTTGTCCCCTATGTTGTCTTCGTTCTGTTTCTTGTGCCCTATGTTGTCTTTGTTCTGTGTCTTGTGCCCTATGTTGTCTTCGTTCTGTGTCTTGTGCCCTATGTTGTCTTCGTTCTGTGTCTTGTGTCCTATGTTGTCTTCGTTCTGTTTCTTGTCCCCTATGTTGTCGTCGTTCTGTGTCTTGTGCCCTATGTTGTCTTCGTTCTGTGTCTTGTCCCCTATGTTGTCTTCGTTCTGTGTCTTGTGCCCTATGTTGTCGTCGTTCTGTATCTTGTGCCCTATGTTGTCTTTGTTCTGTGTCTTGTCCCCTATGTTGTCGTCGTTCTGTGTCTTGTGCCCTATGTTGTCTTCGTTCTGTTTCTTGTGCCCTATGTTGTCTTCGTTCTGTTTCTTGTGCCCTATGTTGTCTTCGTTCTGTGTCTTGTGCCCTATGTTGTCTTCGTTCTGTGTCTTGTGTCCTATGTTGTCTTCGTTCTGTATCTTGTGCCCTATGTTGTCTACGTTCTGTGTCTTGTGCCCTATGTTGTCTTCGTTCTGTGTCTTGTGCCCTATGTTGTCTACGTTCTGTGTCTTGTGCCCTATGTTGTCTACGTTCTGTGTCTTGTGCCCTATGTTGTCTACGTTCTGTGTCTTGTGCCCTATGTTGTCTTCGTTCTGTTTCTTGTCCCCTATGTTGTCTTCGTTCTGTTTCTTGTGCCCTATGTTGCCTTCGTTCTGTGTCTTGTGCCCTATGTTGTCTTCGTTCTGTGTCTTGTGTCCTATGTTGTCTTCGTTCTGTTTCTTGTCCCCTATGTTTTCGTCGTTCTGTGTCTTGTGCCCTATGTTGTCTTCGTTCTGTGTCTTGTGTCCTATGTTGTCTTTGTTCTGTTTCTTGTCCCCTATGTTGTCGTCGTTCTGTGTCTTGTGCCCTATGTTGTCTTCGTTCTGTATCTTGTGCCCTATGTTGTCTTCGTTCTGTATCTTGTGCCCTATGTTGTCGTCGTTCTGTGTCTTGTGCCCTATGTTCTCTACGTTCTGTATCTTGTGCCCTATGTTGTCTTCGTTCTGTTTCTTGTGCCCTATGTTGTCTTCGTTCTGTTTCTTGTGCCCTATGTTGTCTTCGTTCTGTGTCTTGTGCCCTATGTTGTCTTCGTTCTGTATCTTGTGCCCTATGTTGTCGTCGTTCTGTGTCTTGTGCCCTATGTTGTCCACGTTCTGTATCTTGTGCCCTATGTTGTCTTCGTTCTGTTTCTTGTGCCCTATGTTGTCTTCGTTCTGTTTCTTGTGCCCTATGTTGTCTTTGTTCTGTTTCTTGTCCCCTATGTTGTCGTCGTTCTGTGTCTTGTGCCCTATGTTGTCTTCGTTCTGTTTCTTGTGCCCTATGTTGTCTTCGTTCTGTTTCTTGTGCCCTATGTTGTCTTCGTTCTGTGTCTTGTGCCCTATGTTGTCTTCGTTCTGTGTCTTGTGTCCTATGTTGTCTTCGTTCTGTATCTTGTGCCCTATGTTGTCTACGTTCTGTGTCTTGTCCCCTATGTTGTCTTCGTTCTGTGTCTTGTCCCCTATGTTGTCTTCGTTCTGTTTCTTCTGCCCTATGTTGTCTTCGTTCTGTGTCTTGTGCCCTATGTTGTCTTCGTTCTGTGTCTTGTGTCCTATGTTGTCTTCGTTCTGTTTCTTGTCCCCTATGTTTTCGTCGTTCTGTGTCTTGTGCCCTATGTTGTCTTCGTTCTGTGTCTTGTGTCCTATGTTGTCTTTGTTCTGTTTCTTGTCCCCTATGTTGTCGTCGTTCTGTGTCTTGTGCCCTATGTTGTCTTCGTTCTGTATCTTGTGCCCTATGTTGTCTTCGTTCTGTGTCTTGTGCCCTATGTTGTCGTCGTTCTGTGTCTTGTGCCCTATGTTGTCTACGTTCTGTATCTTGTGCCCTATGTTGTCTTCGTTCTGTTTCTTGTGCCCTATGTTGTCTTCGTTCTGTTTCTTGTGCCCTATGTTGTCTTCGTTCTGTGTCTTGTGCCCTATGTTGTCTTCGTTCTGTGTCTTGTGTCCTATGTTGTCTTCGTTCTGTTTCTTGTCCCCTATGTTTTCGTCGTTCTGTGTCTTGTGCCCTATGTTGTCTTCGTTCTGTGTCTTGTGTCCTATGTTGTCTTTGTTCTGTTTCTTGTCCCCTATGTTGTCGTCGTTCTGTGTCTTGTGCCCTATGTTGTCTTCGTTCTGTGTCTTGTGCCCTATGTTGTCTTCGTTCTGTGTCTTGTGCCCTATGTTGTCTTCGTTCTGTGTCTTGTGCCCTATGTTGTCTTCGTTCTTTGTCTTGTGCCCTATGTTGTCTTCGTTCTGTGTCTTGTGTCCTATGTTGTCTTCGTTCTGTGTCTTGTACCCTATGTTGTCGTCGTTCTGTGTCTTGTGCCCTATGTTGTCTTCGTTCTGTGTCTTGTGCCCTATGTTGTCTTCGTTCTGTTTCTTGTGCCCTATGTTGTCGTCGTTCTGTGTCTTGTCCCCTATGTTGTCTTCGTTCTGTTTCTTGTGCCCTATGTTGTCTTTGTTCTGTGTCTTGTGCCCTATGTTGTCTTCGTTCTGTGTCTTGTGCCCTATGTTGTCTTCGTTCTGTGTCTTGTGTCCTATGTTGTCTTCGTTCTGTTTCTTGTCCCCTATGTTGTCGTCGTTCTGTGTCTTGTGCCCTATGTTGTCTTCGTTCTGTTTCTTGTCCCCTATGTTGTCTTCGTTCTGTGTCTTGTGCCCTATGTTGTCTTCGTTCTGTTTCTTGTGCCCTATGTTGTCTTTGTTCTGTGTCTTGTGCCCTATGTTGTCTTCGTTCTGTGTCTTGTGCCCTATGTTGTCTTCGTTCTGTGTCTTGTGCCCTATGTTGTCGTCGTTCTGTGTCTTGTGTCCTATGTTGTCTTCGTTCTGTTTCTTGTGCCCTATGTTGTCTTCGTTCTGTGTCTTGTGTCCTATGTTGTCTTCGTTCTGTGTCTTGTGTCCTATGTTGTCTTCGTTCTGGTTCTTGTGCCCTATGTTGTCTTCGTTCTGTGTCTTGTGCCCTATGTTGTCTTCGTTCTGGTTCTTGTGCCCTATGTTGTCTTCGTTCTGTTTCTTGTGCCCTATGTTGTCTTCGTTCTGTTTCTTGTCCCCTATGTTGTCTTCGTTCTGTTTCTTGTCCCCTATGTTGTCTTCGTTCTGTGTCTTGTGCCCTATGTTGTCTTCGTTCTGTTTCTTGTCCCCTATGTTGTCGTCGTTCTGTGTCTTGTGCCCTATGTTGTCTTTGTTCTGTGTCTTGTGCCCTATGTTGTCTTCGTTCTGTGTCTTGTGCCCTATGTTGTCTTCGTTCTGTGTCTTGTGCCCTATGTTGTCTTCGTTCTGTGTCTTGTGCCCTATGTTGTCTTCGTTCTGTGTCTTGTGCCCTATGTTGTCTTCGTTCTGTGTCTTGTGCCCTATGTTGTCGTCGTTCTGTGTCTTGTGCCCTATGTTGTCTTCGTTCTGTGTCTTGTGCCCTATGTTGTCTTCGTTCTGTGTCTTGTGCCCTATGTTGTCGTCGTTCTGTGTCTTGTGCCCTATGTTGTCGTCGTTCTGTGTCTTGTGCCCTATGTTGTCTTCGTTCTGTTTCTTGTCCCCTATGTTGTCTTCGTTCTGTGTCTTGTGCCCTATGTTGTCTTCGTTCTGTGTCTTGTGCCCTATGTTGTCGTCGTTCTGTGTCTTGTCCCCTATGTTGTCGTCGTTCTGTGTCTTGTGCCCTATGTTGTCTTTGTTCTGTGTCTTGTGCCCTATGTTGTCTTCGTTCTGTTTCTTGTCCCCTATGTTGTCTTCGTTCTGTGTCTTGTGCCCTATGTTGTCTTCGTTCTGTGTCTTGTGCCCTATGTTGTCGTCGTTCTGTGTCTTGTGCCCTATGTTGTCTTCGTTCTGTGTCTTGTGCCCTATGTTGTCTTCGTTCTGTTTCTTGTGCCCTATGTTGTCTTCGTTCTGTGTCTTGTGTCCTATGTTGTCTTCGTTCTGTTTCTTGTGCCCTATGTTGTCTTCGTTCTGTGTCTTGTGTCCTATGTTGTCTTCGTTCTGTTTCTTGTGCCCTATGTTGTCTTCGTTCTGTGTCTTGTGCCCTATGTTGTCGTCGTTCTGTGTCTTGTGCCCTATGTTGTCTTCGTTCTGTGTCTTGTGCCCTATGTTGTCTTTGTTCTGTGTCTTGTGCCCTATGTTGTCTTCGTTCTGTGTCTTGTGCCCTATGTTGTCTTCGTTCTGTTTCTTGTCCCCTATGTTGTCTTCGTTCTGTGTCTTGTGCCCTATGTTGTCTTCGTTCTGTTTCTTGTGCCCTATGTTGTCTTCGTTCTGTGTCTTGTGTCCTATGTTGTCTTCGTTCTGTTTCTTGTGCCCTATGTTGTCTTCGTTCTGTGTCTTGTGCCCTATGTTGTCTTCGTTCTGTTTCTTGTGCCCTATGTTGTCGTCGTTCTGTTTCTTGTGCCCTATGTTGTCGTCGTTCTGTATCTTGTGCCCTATGTTGTCTTCGTTCTGTGTCTTGTGCCCTATGTTGTCTTCGTTCTGTGTCTTGTGCCCTATGTTGTCTTCGTTCTGTGTCTTGTGCCCTATGTTGTCTTCGTTCTGTTTCTTGTCCCCTATGTTGTCGTCGTTCTGTGTCTTGTGCCCTATGTTGTCTTCGTTCTGTGTCTTGTGCCCTATGTTGTCTTCGTTCTGTTTCTTGTGCCCTATGTTGTCTTCGTTCTGTGTCTTGTGCCCTATGTTGTCTTCGTTCTGTTTCTTGTCCCCTATGTTGTCGTCGTTCTGTTTCTTGTGCCCTATGTTGTCTTCGTTCTGTATCTTGTGCCCTATGTTGTCTTCGTTCTGTGTCTTGTGTCCTATGTTGTCTTCGTTCTGTTTCTTGTGCCCTATGTTGTCTTCGTTCTGTGTCTTGTGCCCTATGTTGTCGTCGTTCTGTGTCTTGTGCCCTATGTTGTCTACGTTCTGTGTCTTGTGCCCTATGTTGTCTTCGTTCTGTGTCTTGTGCCCTATGTTGTCTTCGTTCTGTTTCTTGTCCCCTATGTTGTCGTCGTTCTGTGTCTTGTGCCCTATGTTGTCTTCGTTCTGTGTCTTGTGCCCTATGTTGTCTACGTTCTGTGTCTTGTGCCCTATGTTGTCTTCGTTCTGTGTCTTGTGTCCTATGTTGTCTTCGTTCTGTTTCTTGTGCCCTATGTTGTCTTTGTTCTGTGTCTTGTGCCCTATGTTGTCTTTGTTCTGTGTCTTGTGCCCTATGTTGTCTTCGTTCTGTGTCTTGTGCCCTATGTTGTCTTCGTTCTGTGTCTTGTGCCCTATGTTGTCTTCGTTCTGTGTCTTGTGCCCTATGTTGTCTTCGTTCTGTGTCTTGTGCCCTATGTTGTCTTCGTTCTGTGTCTTGTGTCCTATGTTGTCTTCGTTCTGTGTCTTGTGCCCTATGTTGTCGTCGTTCTGTGTCTTCTGCCCTATGTTGTCTTCGTTCTGTGTCTTGTGCCCTATGTTGTCTTCGTTCTGTTTCTTGTGCCCTATGTTGTCGTCGTTCTGTGTCTTGTCCCCTATGTTGTCTTCGTTCTGTTTCTTGTGCCCTATGTTGTCTTTGTTCTGTGTCTTGTGCCCTATGTTGTCTTCGTTCTGTGTCTTGTGCCCTATGTTGTCTTCGTTCTGTGTCTTGTGTCCTATGTTGTCTTCGTTCTGTTTCTTGTCCCCTATGTTGTCGTCGTTCTGTGTCTTGTGCCCTATGTTGTCTTCGTTCTGTGTCTTGTCCCCTATGTTGTCTTCGTTCTGTGTCTTGTGCCCTATGTTGTCTTCGTTCTGTGTCTTGTCCCCTATGTTGTCGTCGTTCTGTGTCTTGTGCCCTATGTTGTCTTCGTTCTGTTTCTTGTGCCCTATGTTGTCTTCGTTCTGTTTCTTGTGCCCTATGTTGTCTTCGTTCTGTGTCTTGTGCCCTATGTTGTCTTCGTTCTGTGTCTTGTGTCCTATGTTGTCTTCGTTCTGTATCTTGTGCCCTATGTTGTCTACGTTCTGTGTCTTGTGCCCTATGTTGTCTTCGTTCTGTGTCTTGTGCCCTATGTTGTCTACGTTCTGTGTCTTGTGCCCTATGTTGTCTACGTTCTGTGTCTTGTGCCCTATGTTGTCTACGTTCTGTGTCTTGTGCCCTATGTTGTCTTCGTTCTGTTTCTTGTCCCCTATGTTGTCTTCGTTCTGTTTCTTGTGCCCTATGTTGCCTTCGTTCTGTGTCTTGTGCCCTATGTTGTCTTCGTTCTGTGTCTTGTGTCCTATGTTGTCTTCGTTCTGTTTCTTGTCCCCTATGTTTTCGTCGTTCTGTGTCTTGTGCCCTATGTTGTCTTCGTTCTGTGTCTTGTGTCCTATGTTGTCTTTGTTCTGTTTCTTGTCCCCTATGTTGTCGTCGTTCTGTGTCTTGTGCCCTATGTTGTCTTCGTTCTGTATCTTGTGCCCTATGTTGTCTTCGTTCTGTATCCTGTGCCCTATGTTTTCGTCGTTCTGTGTCTTGTGCCCTATGTTCTCTACGTTCTGTATCTTGTGCCCTATGTTGTCTTCGTTCTGTTTCTTGTGCCCTATGTTGTCTTCGTTCTGTTTCTTGTGCCCTATGTTGTCTTCGTTCTGTGTCTTGTGCCCTATGTTGTCTTCGTTCTGTATCTTGTGCCCTATGTTGTCGTCGTTCTGTGTCTTGTGCCCTATGTTGTCCACGTTCTGTATCTTGTGCCCTATGTTGTCTTCGTTCTGTTTCTTGTGCCCTATGTTGTCTTCGTTCTGTTTCTTGTGCCCTATGTTGTCTTTGTTCTGTTTCTTGTCCCCTATGTTGTCGTCGTTCTGTGTCTTGTGCCCTATGTTGTCTTCGTTCTGTTTCTTGTGCCCTATGTTGTCTTCGTTCTGTTTCTTGTGCCCTATGTTGTCTTCGTTCTGTGTCTTGTGCCCTATGTTGTCTTCGTTCTGTGTCTTGTGTCCTATGTTGTCTTCGTTCTGTATCTTGTGCCCTATGTTGTCTACGTTCTGTGTCTTGTCCCCTATGTTGTCTTCGTTCTGTGTCTTGTCCCCTATGTTGTCTTCGTTCTGTTTCTTCTGCCCTATGTTGCCTTCGTTCTGTTTCTTGTCCCCTATGTTTTCGTCGTTCTGTGTCTTGTGCCCTATGTTGTCTTCGTTCTGTGTCTTGTGTCCTATGTTGTCTTTGTTCTGTTTCTTGTCCCCTATGTTGTCGTCGTTCTGTGTCTTGTGCCCTATGTTGTCTTCGTTCTGTATCTTGTGCCCTATGTTGTCTTCGTTCTGTATCTTGTGCCCTATGTTGTCGTCGTTCTGTGTCTTGTGCCCTATGTTGTCTACGTTCTGTATCTTGTGCCCTATGTTGTCTTCGTTCTGTTTCTTGTGCCCTATGTTGTCTTCGTTCTGTTTCTTGTGCCCTATGTTGTCTTCGTTCTGTGTCTTGTGCCCTATGTTGTCTTCGTTCTGTGTCTTGTGTCCTATGTTGTCTTCGTTCTGTTTCTTGTCCCCTATGTTTTCGTCGTTCTGTGTCTTGTGCCCTATGTTGTCTTCGTTCTGTGTCTTGTGTCCTATGTTGTCTTTGTTCTGTTTCTTGTCCCCTATGTTGTCGTCGTTCTGTGTCTTGTGCCCTATGTTGTCTTCGTTCTGTATCTTGTGCCCTATGTTGTCTTCGTTCTGTATCTTGTGCCCTATGTTGTCGTCGTTCTGTGTCTTGTGCCCTATGTTGTCTACGTTCTGTATCTTGTGCCCTATGTTGTCTTCGTTCTGTTTCTTGTGCCCTATGTTGTCTTCGTTCTGTTTCTTGTGCCCTATGTTGTCTTCGTTCTGTATCTTGTGCCCTATGTTGTCTTCGTTCTGTGTCTTGTGTCCTATGTTGTCTTCGTTCTGTATCTTGTGCCCTATGTTGTCTTTGTTCTGTGTCTTGTGCCCTATGTTGTCTTCGTTCTGTGTCTTGTGCCCTATGTTGTCTTCGTTCTGTGTCTTGTGCCCTATGTTGTCTTCGTTCTGTGTCTTGTGCCCTATGTTGTCTTCGTTCTGTGTCTTGTGCCCTATGTTATCTTCGTTCTGTGTCTTGTGCCCTATGTTGTCGTCGTTCTGTATCTTGTGCCCTATGTTGTCTTCGTTCTGTATCTTGTGCCCTATGTTGTCTTCGTTCTGTATCTTGTGCCCTATGTTATCGTCGTTCTGTGTCTTGTGCCCTATGTTGTCTTCGTTCTGTGTCTTGTGCCCTATGTTGTCTTCGTTCTGTGTCTTGTGCCCTATGTTGCCTTCGTTCTGTGTCTTGTGCCCTATGTTGTCTTCGTTCTGTTTCTTGTGCCCTATGTTGTCTTCGTTCTGTGTCTTGTGCCCTATGTTGCCTTCGTTCTGTGTCTTGTGCCCTATGCTGTCTTCGTTCTGTTTCTTGTGCCCTATGTTGTCTTCGTTCTGTGTCTTGTGCCCTATGTTGCCTTCGTTCTGTGTCTTGTGCCCTATGTTGTCTTCGTTCTGTGTCTTGTGCCCTATGTTGTCTTCGTTCTGTGTCTTGTGCCCTGTGTTGTCGTCGTTCTGTGTCTTGTGCCCTATGTTGTCGTCGTTCTGTGTCCTGTGCCCTATGTTGTCTTCGTTCTGTTTCTTGTGCCCTATGTTGTCTTCGTTCTGGTTCTTGTGCCCTATGTTGTCTTCGTTCTGTGTCTTGTGCCCTATGTTGTCTTCGTTCTGTATCTTGTGCCCTATGTTATCTTCGTTCTGTGTCTTGTGCCCTATGTTGTCGTCGTTCTGTATCTTGTGCCCTATGTTGTCTTCGTTCTGTGTCTTGTGCCCTATGTTGTCTTCGTTCTGTGTCTTGTGCCCTATGTTGTCTTCGTTCTGTGTCTTGTGCCCTATGTTGTCTTCGTTCTGTTTCTTGTGCCCTATGTTGCCTTCGTTCTGTGTCTTGTGCCCTATGTTGTCTTCGTTCTGTGTCTTGTGCCCTTTCTTGTCTTCGTTCTGTGTCTTGTGCCCTATGTTGTCTTCGTTCTGTGTCTTGTCCCCTTGTTGTCTTCGTTCTGTGTCTTGTCCCCTATGTTGTCGTCGTTCTGTGTCTTGTCCCCTTGTTGTCTTCGTTCTGTGTCTTGTCCCCTATGTTGTCTTCGTTCTGTTTCTTGTGCCCTATGTTGTCTTCGTTCTGTGTCTTGTGCCCTATGTTGTCTTCGTTCTGTGTCTTGTGCCCTATGTTGTCTTCGTTCTCTGTCTTGTGCCCTATGTTGTCTTCGTTCTGTGTCTTGTCCCCTTGTTGTCTTCGTTCTGTTTCTTGTGCCCTATGTTGTCGTCGTTCTGTGTCTTGTCCCCTATGTTGTCTTCGTTCTGTTTCTTGTGCCCTATGTTGTCTTCGTTCTGTTTCTTGTGCCCTATGTTGTCTTCGTTCTGTATCTTGTGCCCTATGTTGTCTTCGTTCTGTATCTTGTGCCCTATGTTATCTTCGTTCTGTGTCTTGTACCCTATGTTGTCTTCGTTCTGTGTCTTGTCCCCTATGTTGTCGTCGTTCTGTGTCTTGTCCCCTATGTTGTCGTCGTTCTGTGTCTTGTGCCCTATGTTGTCTTCGTTCTGTGTCTTGTGCCCTATGTTGTCTTCGTTCTGTGTCTTGTGCACTATGTTGTCTTCGTTCTGTTTCTTGTGCCCTATGTTGCCTTCGTTCTGTGTCTTGTGCCCTATGTTGTCTTCGTTCTGTTTCTTGTGCCCTATGTTGTCTTCGTTCTGTGTCTTGTGCCCTATGTTGTCTTCGTTCTGTGTCTTGTCCCCTTGTTGTCTTCGTTCTGTGTCTTGTCCCCTATGTTGTCGTCGTTCTGTGTCTTGTCCCCTTGTTGTCTTCGTTCTGTGTCTTGTCCCCTATGTTGTCTTCGTTCTGTTTCTTGTGCCCTATGTTGTCTTCGTTCTGTGTCTTGTGCCCTATGTTGTCTTCGTTCTGTGTCTTGTGCCCTATGTTGTCTTCGTTCTGTGTCTTGTGCCCTATGTTGTCTTCGTTCTGTGCCTTGTCCCCTTGTTGTCTTCGTTCTGTTTCTTGTGCCCTATGTTGTCGTCGTTCTGTGTCTTGTCCCCTTGTTGTCTTCGTTCTGTGTCTTGTCCCCTATGTTGTCGTCGTTCTGTGTCTTGTCCCCTATGTTGTCGTCGTTCTGTGTCTTGTGCCCTATGTTGTCTTCGTTCTGTGTCTTGTGCCCTATGTTGTCTTCGTTCTGTTTCTTGTGCCCTATGTTTTCTTCGTTCTGTGTCTTGTGCCCTATGTTGTCTTCGTTCTGTGTCTTGTGCCCTATGTTGTCTTCGTTCTGTGTCTTGTGCCCTATGTTGTCTTCGTTCTGTTTCTTGTGCCCTATGTTGCCTTCGTTCTGTGTCTTGTGCCCTATGTTGTCTTCGTTCTGTATCTTGTGCCCTATGTTATCTTCGTTCTGTGTCTTGTGCCCTATGTTGTCTTCGTTCTGTGTCTTGTGCCCTATGTTGTCGTCGTTCTGTATCTTGTGCCCTATGTTGTCTTCGTTCTGTGTCTTGTGCCCTATGTTGTCTTCGTTCTGTGTCTTGTGCCCTATGTTGTCTTCGTTCTGTGTCTTGTGCCCTATGTTGTCTTCGTTCTGTTTCTTGTGCCCTCTGTTGTCTTCGTTCTGTGTCTTGTGCCCTATGTTGTCGTCGTTCTGTGTCTTGTGCCCTATGTTGTCTTTGTTCTGTGTCTTGTGCCCTATGTTATCGTCGTTCTGTGTCTTGTGCCCTATGTTGTCTTCGTTCTGTGTCTTGTGCCCTATGTTGTCTTCGTTCTGTATCTTGTGCCCTATGTTGTCTTCGTTCTGTTTCTTGTGCCCTATGTTGTCTTCGTTCTGTGTCTTGTACCCTATGTTGTCTTCGTTCTGTTTCTTGTGTCCTATGTTGTCTTCGTTCTGTATCTTGTGCCCTATGTTGTCTTCGTTCTGTATCTTGTGCCCTATGTTATCTTCGTTCTGTGTCTTGTGCCCTATGTTGTCTTCGTTCTGTGTCTTGTGCCCTATGTTATCGTCGTTCTGTGTCTTGTGCCCTATGTTGTCTTCGTTCTGTGTCTTGTGCCCTATGTTGTCTTCGTTCTGTATCTTGTGCCCTATGTTGTCTTCGTTCTGTTTCTTGTGCCCTATGTTATCTTCGTTCTGTGTCTTGTACCCTATGTTGTCTTCGTTCTGTTTCTTGTGTCCTATGTTGTCTTCGTTCTGTATCTTGTGCCCTATGTTGTCTTCGTTCTGTATCTTGTGCCCTATGTTATCTTCGTTCTGTGTCTTGTGCCCTATGTTGTCTTCGTTCTGTGTCTTGTGCCCTATGTTATCATCGTTCTGTGTCTTGTGCCCTATGTTGTCTTCGTTCTGTGTCTTGTGCCCTATGTTGTCTTCGTTCTGTATCTTGTGCCCTATGTTGTCTTCGTTCTGTTTCTTGTGTCCTATGTTGTCTTTGTTCTGTGTCTTGTGCCCTATGTTGTCGTCGTTCTGTATCTTGTGCCCTATGTTGTCTTTGTTCTGTTTCTTGTGCCCTATGTTGTCTTCGTTCTGTGTCTTGTGTCCTATGTTGTCTTCGTTCTGTATCTTGTGCCCTATGTTGTTTTCGTTCTGTATCTTGTGCCCTATGTTATTTTCGTTCTGTGTCTTGTGCCCTATGTTGTCTTCGTTCTGTATCTTGTGCCCTATGTTGTCTTCGTTCTGTGTCTTGTGCCCTATGTTGTCGTCGTTCTGTGTCTTGTGCCCTATGTTGTCTTCGTTCTGTTTCTTGTGCCCTATGTTGTCGTCGTTCTGTGTCTTGTGCCCTATGTTGTCTTCGTTCTGTGTCTTGTGCCCTATGTTGTCTTCGTTCTGTGTCTTGTGCCCTATGTTGTCTTCGTTCTCTATCTTGTGCCCTATGTTGTCTTCGTTCTGTGTCTTGTGCCCTATGTTGTCGTCGTTCTGTGTCTTGTGCCCTATGTTGTCTTCGTTCTGTTTCTTGTGCCCTATGTTGTCTTCGTTCTGTGTCTTGTGCCCTATGTTGTCTTCGTTCTGTGTCTTGTGCCCTATGTTGTCTTCGTTCTGTGTCTTGTGCCCTATGTTGTCTTCGTTCTGTGTCTTGTGCCCTATGTTGTCTACGTTCTGTGTCTTGTCCCCTATGTTGTCTTCGTTCTGTTTCTTGTGCCCTATGTTGTCTTCGTTCTGTGTCTTGTGCCCTATGTTGTCTTCGTTCTGTGTCTTGTCCCCTTGTTGTCTTCGTTCTGTGTCTTGTCCCCTATGTTGTCGTCGTTCTGTGTCTTGTCCCCTTGTTGTCTTCGTTCTGTGTCTTGTCCCCTATGTTGTCTTCGTTCTGTTTCTTGTGCCCTATGTTGTCTTCGTTCTGTGTCTTGTGCCCTATGTTGTCTTCGTTCTGTGTCTTGTGCCCTATGTTGTCTTCGTTCTGTGTCTTGTGCCCTATGTTGTCTTCGTTCTGTGCCTTGTCCCCTTGTTGTCTTCGTTCTGTTTCTTGTGCCCTATGTTGTCGTCGTTCTGTGTCTTGTCCCCTTGTTGTCTTCGTTCTGTGTCTTGTCCCCTATGTTGTCGTCGTTCTGTGTCTTGTCCCCTATGTTGTCGTCGTTCTGTGTCTTGTGCCCTATGTTGTCTTCGTTCTGTGTCTTGTGCCCTATGTTGTCTTCGTTCTGTTTCTTGTGCCCTATGTTGTCTTCGTTCTGTGTCTTGTGCCCTATGTTGTCTTCGTTCTGTGTCTTGTGCCCTATGTTGTCTTCGTTCTGTGTCTTGTGCCCTATGTTGTCTTCGTTCTGTTTCTTGTGCCCTATGTTGCCTTCGTTCTGTGTCTTGTGCCCTATGTTGTCTTCGTTCTGTATCTTGTGCCCTATGTTATCTTCGTTCTGTGTCTTGTGCCCTATGTTGTCTTCGTTCTGTGTCTTGTGCCCTATGTTGTCGTCGTTCTGTATCTTGTGCCCTATGTTGTCTTCGTTCTGTGTCTTGTGCCCTATGTTGTCTTCGTTCTGTGTCTTGTGCCCTATGTTGTCTTCGTTCTGTGTCTTGTGCCCTATGTTGTCTTCGTTCTGTTTCTTGTGCCCTCTGTTGTCTTCGTTCTGTGTCTTGTGCCCTATGTTGTCGTCGTTCTGTGTCTTGTGCCCTATGTTGTCTTTGTTCTGTGTCTTGTGCCCTATGTTATCGTCGTTCTGTGTCTTGTGCCCTATGTTGTCTTCGTTCTGTGTCTTGTGCCCTATGTTGTCTTCGTTCTGTATCTTGTGCCCTATGTTGTCTTCGTTCTGTTTCTTGTGCCCTATGTTGTCTTCGTTCTGTGTCTTGTACCCTATGTTGTCTTCGTTCTGTTTCTTGTGTCCTATGTTGTCTTCGTTCTGTATCTTGTGCCCTATGTTGTCTTCGTTCTGTATCTTGTGCCCTATGTTATCTTCGTTCTGTGTCTTGTGCCCTATGTTGTCTTCGTTCTGTGTCTTGTGCCCTATGTTATCGTCGTTCTGTGTCTTGTGCCCTATGTTGTCTTCGTTCTGTGTCTTGTGCCCTATGTTGTCTTCGTTCTGTATCTTGTGCCCTATGTTGTCTTCGTTCTGTTTCTTGTGCCCTATGTTATCTTCGTTCTGTGTCTTGTACCCTATGTTGTCTTCGTTCTGTTTCTTGTGTCCTATGTTGTCTTCGTTCTGTATCTTGTGCCCTATGTTGTCTTCGTTCTGTATCTTGTGCCCTATGTTATCTTCGTTCTGTGTCTTGTGCCCTATGTTGTCTTCGTTCTGTGTCTTGTGCCCTATGTTATCATCGTTCTGTGTCTTGTGCCCTATGTTGTCTTCGTTCTGTGTCTTGTGCCCTATGTTGTCTTCGTTCTGTATCTTGTGCCCTATGTTGTCTTCGTTCTGTTTCTTGTGTCCTATGTTGTCTTTGTTCTGTGTCTTGTGCCCTATGTTGTCGTCGTTCTGTATCTTGTGCCCTATGTTGTCTTTGTTCTGTTTCTTGTGCCCTATGTTGTCTTCGTTCTGTGTCTTGTGTCCTATGTTGTCTTCGTTCTGTATCTTGTGCCCTATGTTGTTTTCGTTCTGTATCTTGTGCCCTATGTTATTTTCGTTCTGTGTCTTGTGCCCTATGTTGTCTTCGTTCTGTATCTTGTGCCCTATGTTGTCTTCGTTCTGTGTCTTGTGCCCTATGTTGTCGTCGTTCTGTGTCTTGTGCCCTATGTTGTCTTCGTTCTGTTTCTTGTGCCCTATGTTGTCGTCGTTCTGTGTCTTGTGCCCTATGTTGTCTTCGTTCTGTGTCTTGTGCCCTATGTTGTCTTCGTTCTGTGTCTTGTGCCCTATGTTGTCTTCGTTCTCTATCTTGTGCCCTATGTTGTCTTCTTTCTGTGTCTTGTGCCCTATGTTGTCGTCGTTCTGTGTCTTGTGCCCTATGTTGTCTTCGTTCTGTTTCTTGTGCCCTATGTTGTCTTCGTTCTGTGTCTTGTGCCCTATGTTGTCTTCGTTCTGTGTCTTGTGCCCTATGTTGTCTTCGTTCTGTGTCTTGTGCCCTATGTTGTCTTCGTTCTGTGTCTTGTGCCCTATGTTGTCTACGTTCTGTGTCTTGTCCCCTATGTTGTCTTCGTTCTGTTTCTTGTGCCCTATGTTGTCTTTGTTCTGTGTCTTGTGCCCTATGTTGTCTTCGTTCTGTGTCTTGTGCCCTATGTTGTCTTCGTTCTGTGTCTTGTGCCCTATGTTGTCTTCGTTCTGTGTCTTGTGCCCTATGTTGTCTACGTTCTGTGTCTTGTGCCCTATGTTGTCTTCGTTCTGTGTCTTGTGCCCTATGTTGTCTACGTTCTGTGTCTTGTCCCCTATGTTGTCTTCGTTCTGTGTCTTGTGCCCTATGTTGTCTTTGTTCTGTGTCTTGTGCCCTATGTTGTCTTCGTTCTGTGTCTTGTGCCCTATGTTGTCTTCGTTCTGTGTCTTGTCCCCTATGTTGTCTTCGTTCTGTTTCTTGTGCCCTATGTTGTCTTCGTTCTGTGTCTTGTGCCCTATGTTGTCTTCGTTCTGTGTCTTGTACCCTATGTTGTCTTCGTTCTGGTTCTTGTGCCCTATGTTGTCTTCGTTCTGTGTCTTGTGCCCTATGTTGTCTTCGTTCTGGTTCTTGTGCCCTATGTTGTCTTCGTTCTGTGTCTTGTGCCCTATGTTGTCTTCGTTCTGTGTCTTGTGCCCTATGTTGTCTTCGTTCTGTTTCTTGTCCCCTATGTTGTCTTCGTTCTGTTTCTTGTCCCCATAGTTGTCTTCGTTCTGTGTCTTGTGCCCTATGTTGTCTTCGTTCTGTGTCTTGTGCCCTATGTTGTCTTCGTTCTGTGTCTTGTCCCCTATGTTGTCTTCGTTCTGGTTCTTGTGCCCTATGTTGTCTTCGTTCTGTGTCTTTTGCCCTATGTTGTCTTCGTTCTGATTCTTGTGCCCTATGTTGTCTTCGTTCTGTGTCTTGTGCCCTATGTTGTCTTCGTTCTGTTTCTTGTCCCCTATGTTGTCTTCGTTCTGTTTCTTGTCCCCTATGTTGTCTTCGTTCTGTGTCTTGTGCCCTATGTTGTCTTCGTTCTGTGTCTTGTGCCCTATGTTGTCTTCGTTCTGTTTCTTGTC
This sequence comes from Bathymodiolus brooksi, assembly GCA_963680875.1. Lineage (NCBI taxonomy): Eukaryota > Metazoa > Mollusca > Bivalvia > Mytilida > Modiolidae > Bathymodiolus > Bathymodiolus brooksi. Next base: position 117,165,877 of record OY804583.1, on the reverse strand, counting down.
CCCTATGTTGTCTTCGTTCTGTGTCTTGTGCCCTATGTTGTCTTCGTTCTGTTTCTTGTGCCCTATGTTGTCTTCGTTCTGTGTCTTGTGCCCTATGTTGTCTTCGTTCTGTGTCTTGTGCCCTATGTTGCCTTCGTTCTGTGTCTTGTGTCCTATGTTGTCTTCGTTCTGTGTCTTGTGCCCTATGTTGTCTTCGTTCTGTGTCTTGTCCCCTATGTTGTCTTCGTTCTGTGTCTTGTCCCCTATGTTGTCTTCGTTCTGTGTCTTGTGCCCTATGTTGTCTTTGTTCTGTGTCTTGTGCCCTATGTTGTCTTCGTTCTGTTTCTTGTGCCCTATGTTGTCTTCGTTCTGTTTCTTGTGCCCTATGTTGTCTTCGTTCTGTTTCTTGTGCCCTATGTTGTCTTCGTTCTGTGTCTTGTCCCCTATGTTGTCTTCGTTCTGTGTCTTGTGCCCTATGGTGTCTTCGTTCTGTGTCTTGTGCCCTATGTTGCCTTCGTTCTGTGTCTTGTCCCCTATGTTGTCTTCGTTCTGTGTCTTGTGCCCTATGTTGTCTTCGTTCTGTGTCTTGTCCCCTATGTTGTCGTCGTTCTGTGTTTTGTCCCCTATGTTGTCTTCGTTATGTTTCTTGTGCCCTATGTTGTCTTCGTTATGTTTCTTGTGCCCTATGTTGTCTTCGTTCTGTATCTTGTGCCCTATGTTGTCGTCGTTCTGTGTCTTGTGCCCTATGTTGTCTTCGTTCTGTGTCTTGTGCCCTATGTTGTCTTTGTTCTGTGTCTTGTGCCCTATGTTGTCTTCGTTGTGTGTCTTGTGCCCTATGTTGTCTTCGTTGTGTGTCTTGTGCCCTATGTTGTCTTCGTTGTGTGTCTTGTGCCCTATGTTGTCTTCGTTCTGTGTCTTGTGCCCTATGTTGTCTTCGTTCTGTGTCTTGTGCCCTATGTTGTCTTCGTTCTGTGTCTTGTGCCCTATGTTGTCTTCGTTCTGTGTCTTGTCCCCTTGTTGTCTTCGTTCTGTTTCTTGTGCCCTATGTTGTCGTCGTTCTGTGTCTTGTCCCCTTGTTGTCTTCGTTCTGTGTCTTGTCCCCTATGTTGTCGTCGTTCTGTGTCTTTTCCCCTATGTTGTCGTCGTTCTGTGTCTTGTGCCCTATGTTGTCTTCGTTCTGTGTCTTGTGCCCTATGTTGTCTTCGTTCTGTTTCTTGTGCCCTATGTTGTCTTCGTTCTGTGTCTTGTGCCCTATGTTGTCTTCGTTCTGTGTCTTGTCCCCTATGTTGTCGTCGTTCTGTGTCTTGTCCCCTATGTTGTCGTCGTTCTGTGTCTTGTGCCCTATGTTGTCTTCGTTCTGTGTCTTGTGCCCTATGTTGTCTTCGTTCTGTTTCTTGTGCCCTATGTTGTCTTCGTTCTGTGTCTTGTGCCCTATGTTGTCTTCGTTCTGTGTCTTGTGCCCTATGTTGTCTTCGTTCTGTGTCTTGTGCCCTATGTTGTCTTCGTTCTGTTTCTTGTGCCCTATGTTGCCTTCGTTCTGTGTCTTGTGCCCTATGTTGTCTTCGTTCTGTATCTTGTGCCCTATGTTATCTTCGTTCTGTGTCTTGTCCCCTATGTTGTCTTCGTTCTGTGTCTTGTGCCCTATGTTGTCGTCGTTCTGTATCTTGTGCCCTATGTTGTCTTCGTTCTGTGTCTTGTGCCCTATGTTGTCTTCGTTCTGTGTCTTGTGCCCTATGTTGTCTTCGTTCTGTGTCTTGTGCCCTATGTTGTCTTCGTTCTGTTTCTTGTGCCCTATGTTGTCTTCGTTCTGTGTCTTGTGCCCTATGTTGTCGTCGTTCTGTGTCTTGTGCCCTATGTTGTCTTCGTTCTGTGTCTTGTGCCCTATGTTATCGTCGTTCTGTGTCTTGTGCCCTATGTTGTCTTCGTTCTGTGTCTTGTGCCCTATGTTGTCTTCGTTCTGTATCTTGTGCCCTATGTTGTCTTCGTTCTGTTTCTTGTGCCCTATGTTGTCTTCGTTCTGTGTCTTGTACCCTATGTTGTCTTCGTTCTGTTTCTTGTGTCCTATGTTGTCTTCGTTCTGTATCTTGTGCCCTATGTTGTCTTCGTTCTGTATCTTGTGCCCTATGTTATCTTCGTTCTGTGTCTTGTGCCCTATGTTGTCTTCGTTCTGTGTCTTGTGCCCTATGTTGTCTTCGTTCTGTGTCTTGTGCCCTATGTTGTCTTCGTTCTGTGTCTTGTGCCCTATGTTGTCTTCGTTCTGTTTCTTGTGCCCTATGTTGCCTTCGTTCTGTGTCTTGTGCCCTATGTTGTCTTCGTTCTGTATCTTGTGCCCTATGTTATCTTCGTTCTGTGTCTTGTCCCCTATGTTGTCTTCGTTCTGTGTCTTGTGCCCTATGTTGTCGTCGTTCTGTATCTTGTGCCCTATGTTGTCTTCGTTCTGTGTCTTGTGCCCTATGTTGTCTTCGTTCTGTGTCTTGTGCCCTATGTTGTCTTCGTTCTGTGTCTTGTGCCCTATGTTGTCTTCGTTCTGTTTCTTGTGCCCTATGTTGTCTTCGTTCTGTGTCTTGTGCCCTATGTTGTCGTCGTTCTGTGTCTTGTGCCCTATGTTGTCTTCGTTCTGTGTCTTGTGCCCTATGTTATCGTCGTTCTGTGTCTTGTGCCCTATGTTGTCTTCGTTCTGTGTCTTGTGCCCTATGTTGTCTTCGTTCTGTATCTTGTGCCCTATGTTGTCTTCGTTCTGTTTCTTGTGCCCTATGTTGTCTTCGTTCTGTGTCTTGTACCCTATGTTGTCTTCGTTCTGTTTCTTGTGTCCTATGTTGTCTTCGTTCTGTATCTTGTGCCCTATGTTGTCTTCGTTCTGTATCTTGTGCCCTATGTTATCTTCGTTCTGTGTCTTGTGCCCTATGTTGTCTTCGTTCTGTGTCTTGTGCCCTATGTTATCGTCGTTCTGTGTCTTGTGCCCTATGTTGTCTTCGTTCTGTGTCTTGTGCCCTATGTTGTCTTCTTTCTGTATCTTGTGCCCTATGTTGTCTTCGTTCTGTTTCTTGTGCCCTATGTTGTCTTCGTTGTGTGTCTTGTGCCCTATGTTGTCTTCGTTGTGTGTCTTGTGCCCTATGTTGTCTTCGTTCTGTGTCTTGTGCCCTATGTTGTCTTCGTTCTGTGTCTTGTGCCCTATGTTGTCTTCGTTCTGTGTCTTGTGCCCTATGTTGTCTTCGTTCTGTGTCTTGTGCCCTATGTTGTCTTCGTTCTGTGTCTTGTCCCCTTGTTGTCTTCGTTCTGTTTCTTGTGCCCTATGTTGTCGTCGTTCTGTGTCTTGTCCCCTTGTTGTCTTCGTTCTGTGTCTTGTCCCCTATGTTGTCGTCGTTCTGTGTCTTGTCCCCTATGTTGTCGTCGTTCTGTGTCTTGTGCCCTATGTTGTCTTCGTTCTGTGTCTTGTGCCCTATGTTGTCTTCGTTCTGTTTCTTGTGCCCTATGTTGTCTTCGTTCTGTGTCTTGTGCCCTATGTTGTCTTCGTTCTGTGTCTTGTGCCCTATGTTGTCTTCGTTCTGTGTCTTGTGCCCTATGTTGTCTTCGTTCTGTTTCTTGTGCCCTATGTTGTCTTCGTTCTGTGTCTTGTGCCCTATGTTGTCTTCGTTCTGTATCTTGTGCCCTATGTTATCTTCGTTCTGTGTCTTGTCCCCTATGTTGTCTTCGTTCTGTGTCTTGTGCCCTATGTTGTCGTCGTTCTGTATCTTGTGCCCTATGTTGTCTTCGTTCTGTGTCTTGTGCCCTATGTTGTCTTCGTTCTGTGTCTTGTGCCCTATGTTGTCTTCGTTCTGTGTCTTGTGCCCTATGTTGTCTTCGTTCTGTTTCTTGTGCCCTATGTTGTCTTCGTTCTGTGTCTTGTGCCCTATGTTGTCGTCGTTCTGTGTCTTGTGCCCTATGTTGTCTTCGTTCTGTGTCTTGTGCCCTATGTTATCGTCGTTCTGTGTCTTGTGCCCTATGTTGTCTTCGTTCTGTGTCTTGTGCCCTATGTTGTCTTCGTTCTGTATCTTGTGCCCTATGTTGTCTTCGTTCTGTTTCTTGTGCCCTATGTTGTCTTCGTTCTGTGTCTTGTACCCTATGTTGTCTTCGTTCTGTTTCTTGTGTCCTATGTTGTCTTCGTTCTGTATCTTGTGCCCTATGTTGTCTTCGTTCTGTATCTTGTGCCCTATGTTATCTTCGTTCTGTGTCTTGTGCCCTATGTTGTCTTCGTTCTGTGTCTTGTGCCCTATGTTATCGTCGTTCTGTGTCTTGTGCCCTATGTTGTCTTCGTTCTGTGTCTTGTGCCCTATGTTGTCTTCGTTCTGTATCTTGTGCCCTATGTTGTCTTCGTTCTGTTTCTTGTGCCCTATGTTATCTTCGTTCTGTGTCTTGTACCCTATGTTGTCTTCGTTCTGTTTCTTGTGTCCTATGTTGTCTTCGTTCTGTATCTTGTGCCCTATGTTGTCTTCGTTCTGTATCTTGTGCCCTATGTTATCTTCGTTCTGTGTCTTGTGCCCTATGTTGTCTTCGTTCTGTGTCTTGTGCCCTATGTTATCGTCGTTCTGTGTCTTGTGCCCTATGTTGTCTTCGTTCTGTGTCTTGTGCCCTATGTTGTCTTCGTTCTGTATCTTGTGCCCTATGTTGTCTTCGTTCTGTTTCTTGTGTCCTATGTTGTCTTTGTTCTGTGTCTTGTGCCCTATGTTGTCGTCGTTCTGTATCTTGTGCCCTATGTTGTCTTTGTTCTGTTTCTTGTGCCCTATGTTGTCTTCGTTCTGTGTCTTGTGTCCTATGTTGTCTTCGTTCTGTATCTTGTGCCCTATGTTGTTTTCGTTCTGTATCTTGTGCCCTATGTTATCTTCGTTCTGTGTCTTGTGCCCTATGTTGTCTTCGTTCTGTATCTTGTGCCCTATGTTGTCTTCGTTCTGTGTCTTGTGCCCTATGTTGTCGTCGTTCTGTGTCTTGTGCCCTATGTTGTCTTCGTTCTGTTTCTTGTGCCCTATGTTGTCGTCGTTCTGTGTCTTGTGCCCTATGTTGTCTTCGTTCTGTGTCTTGTGCCCTATGTTGTCTTCGTTCTGTGTCTTGTGCCCTATGTTGTCTTCGTTCTGTATCTTGTGCCCTATGTTGTCTTCGTTCTGTGTCTTGTGCTCTATGTTGTCGTCGTTCTGTGTCTTGTGCCCTATGTTGTCTTCGTTCTGTTTCTTGTGCCCTATGTTGTCTTCGTTCTGTGTCTTGTGCCCTATGTTGTCTTCGTTCTGTGTCTTGTGCCCTATGTTGTCTTCGTTCTGTGTCTTGTGCCCTATGTTGTCTTCGTTCTGTGTCTTGTGCCCTATGTTGTCTACGTTCTGTGTCTTGTCCCCTATGTTGTCTTCGTTCTGTTTCTTGTGCCCTATGTTGTCTTCGTTCTGTGTCTTGTGCCCTATGTTGTCTTCGTTCTGTGTCTTGTGCCCTATGTTGTCTTCGTTCTGTGTCTTGTGCCCTATGTTGTCTACGTTCTGTGTCTTGTCCCCTATGTTGTCTTCGTTCTGTGTCTTGTGCCCTATGTTGTCTACGTTCTGTGTCTTGTCCCCTATGTTGTCTTCGTTCTGTGTCTTGTGCCCTATGTTGTCTTTGTTCTGTGTCTTGTGCCCTATGTTGTCTTCGTTCTGTGTCTTGTGCCCTATGTTGTCTTCGTTCTGTGTCTTGTGCCCTATGTTGTCTTCGTTCTGTGTCTTGTGCCCTATGTTGTCTTCGTTCTGTATCTTGTGCCCTATGTTGTCTTCGTTCTGTGTCTTGTGCCCTATGTTGTCGTCGTTCTGTGTCTTGTGCCCTATGTTGTCTTCGTTCTGTTTCTTGTGCCCTATGTTGTCTTCGTTCTGTGTCTTGTGCCCTATGTTGTCTTCGTTCTGTGTCTTGTGCCCTATGTTGTCTTAGTTCTGTGTCTTGTGCCCTATGTTGTCTTCGTTCTGTGTCTTGTGCCCTATGTTGTCTACGTTCTGTGTCTTGTCCCCTATGTTGTCTTCGTTCTGTTTCTTGTGCCCTATGTTGTCTTTCTTCTGTGTCTTGTGCCCTATGTTGTCTTCGTTCTGTGTCTTGTGCCCTATGTTGTCTTCGTTCTGTGTCTTGTGCCCTATGTTGTCTTCGTTCTGTGTCTTGTGCCCTATGTTGTCTACGTTCTGTGTCTTGTCCCCTATGTTGTCTTCGTTCTGTGTCTTGTGCCCTATGTTGTCTACGTTCTGTGTCTTGTCCCCTATGTTGTCTTCGTTCTGTGTCTTGTGCCCTATGTTGTCTTTGTTCTGTGTCTTGTGCCCTATGTTGTCTTCGTTCTGTGTCTTGTGCCCTATGTTGTCTTCGTTCTGTGTCTTGTCCCCTATGTTGTCTTCGTTCTGTTTCTTGTGCCCTATGTTGTCTTCGTTCTGTGTCTTGTGCCCTATGTTGTCTTCGTTCTGTGTCTTGTGCCCTATGTTGTCTTTGTTCTGGTTCTTGTGCCCTATGTTGTCTTCGTTCTGTGTCTTGTGCCCTATGTTGTCTTCGTTCTGGTTCTTGTGCCCTATGTTGTCTTCGTTCTGTGTCTTGTGCCCTATGTTGTCTTCGTTCTGTGTCTTGTGCCCTATGTTGTCTTCGTTCTGTTTCTTGTCCCCTATGTTGTCTTCGTTCTGTTTCTTGTCCCCTATGTTGTCTTCGTTCTGTGTCTTGTGCCCTATGTTGTCTTCGTTCTGTGTCTTGTGCCCTATGTTGTCTTCGTTCTGTGTCTTGTCCCCTATGTTGTCTTCGTTCTGGTTCTTGTGCCCTATGTTGTCTTCGTTCTGTGTCTTTTGCCCTATGTTGTCTTCGTTCTGGTTCTTGTGCCCTATGTTGTCTTCGTTCTGTGTCTTGTGCCCTATGTTGTCTTCGTTCTGTTTCTTGTCCCCTATGTTGTCTTCGTTCTGTTTCTTGTCCCCTATGTTGTCTTCGTTCTGTGTCTTGTGCCCTATGTTGTCTTCGTTCTGTGTCTTGTGCCCTATGTTGTCTTCGTTCTGTTTCTTGTCCCCTATGTTGTCTTCGTTCTGTGTCTTGTGCCCTATGTTGTCTTCGTTCTGTTTCTTGTGCCCTATGTTGTCTTCGTTCTGTGTCTTGTGCCCTATGTTGTCTTCGTTCTGTGTCTTGTGCCCTATGTTGCCTTCGTTCTGTGTCTTGTGTCCTATGTTGTCTTCGTTCTGTGTCTTGTGCCCTATGTTGTCTTCGTTCTGTGTCTTGTCCCCTATGTTGTCTTCGTTCTGTGTCTTGTCCCCTATGTTGTCTTCGTTCTGTGTCTTGTGCCCTATGTTGTCTTTGTTCTGTGTCTTGTGCCCTATGTTGTCTTCGTTCTGTTTCTTGTGCCCTATGTTGTCTTCGTTCTGTTTCTTGTGCCCTATGTTGTCTTCGTTCTGTGTCTTGTCCCCTATGTTGTCTTCGTTCTGTGTCTTGTGCCCTATGGTGTCTTCGTTCTGTGTCTTGTGCCCTATGTTGCCTTCGTTCTGTGTCTTGTCCCCTATGTTGTCTTCGTTCTGTGTCTTGTGCCCTATGTTGTCTTCGTTCTGTGTCTTGTCCCCTATGTTGTCGTCGTTCTGTGTCTTGTCCCCTATGTTGTCTTCGTTATGTTTCTTGTGCCCTATGTTGTCTTCGTTATGTTTCTTGTGCCCTATGTTGTCTTCGTTCTGTATCTTGTGCCCTATGTTGTCGTCGTTCTGTGTCTTGTGCCCTATGTTGTCTTCGTTCTGTGTCTTGTGCCCTATGTTGTCTTTGTTCTGTGTCTTGTGCCCTATGTTGTCTTCGTTGTGTGTCTTGTGCCCTATGTTGTCTTCGTTGTGTGTCTTGTGCCCTATGTTGTCTTCGTTGTGTGTCTTGTGCCCTATGTTGTCTTCGTTCTGTGTCTTGTGCCCTATGTTGTCTTCGTTCTGTGTCTTGTGCCCTATGTTGTCTTCGTTCTGTTTCTTGTCCCCTATGTTGTCGTCGTTCTGTGTCTTGTGCCCTATGTTGTCTTCGTTCTGTGTCTTGTGCCCTATGTTGTCTTCGTTCTGTATCTTGTGCCCTATGTTGTCGTCGTTCTGTGTCTTGTGCCCTATGTTGTCTTCGTTCTGTGTCTTGTGCCCTATGTTGTCTTTGTTCTGTGTCTTGTGCCCTATGTTGTCTTCGTTCTGTGTCTTGTGCCCTATGTTGTCTTCGTTCTGTGTCTTGTGCCCTATGTTGTCTTCGTTCTGTTTCTTGTGCCCTATGTTGCCTTCGTTCTGTGTCTTGTGCCCTATGTTGTCTTCGTTCTGTATCTTGTGCCCTATGTTATCTTCGTTCTGTGTCTTGTCCCCTATGTTGTCTTCGTTCTGTGTCTTGTGCCCTATGTTGTCGTCGTTCTGTATCTTGTGAACTATGTTGTCTTCGTTCTGTGTCTTGTGCCCTATGTTGTCTTCGTTCTGTGTCTTGTGCCCTATGTTGTCTTCGTTCTGTGTCTTGTGCCCTATGTTGTCTTCGTTCTGTTTCTTGTGCCCTATGTTGTCTTCGTTCTGTGTCTTGTGCCCTATGTTGTCGTCGTTCTGTGTCTTGTGCCCTATGTTGTCTTCGTTCTGTGTCTTGTGCCCTATGTTATCGTCGTTCTGTGTCTTGTGCCCTATGTTGTCTTCGTTCTGTGTCTTGTGCCCTATGTTGTCTTCGTTCTGTATCTTGTGCCCTATGTTGTCTTCGTTCTGTTTCTTGTGCCCTATGTTGTCTTCGTTCTGTGTCTTGTACCCTATGTTGTCTTCGTTCTGTTTCTTGTGTCCTATGTTGTCTTCGTTCTGTATCTTGTGCCCTATGTTGTCTTCGTTCTGTATCTTGTGCCCTATGTTATCTTCGTTCTGTGTCTTGTGCCCTATGTTGTCTTCGTTCTGTGTCTTGTGCCCTATGTTATCGTCGTTCTGTGTCTTGTGCCCTATGTTGTCTTCGTTCTGTGTCTTGTGCCCTATGTTGTCTTCGTTCTGTATCTTGTGCCCTATGTTGTCTTCGTTCTGTTTCTTGTGCCCTATGTTATCTTCGTTCTGTGTCTTGTACCCTATGTTGTCTTCGTTCTGTTTCTTGTGTCCTATGTTGTCTTCGTTCTGTATCTTGTGCCCTATGTTGTCTTCGTTCTGTATCTTGTGCCCTATGTTATCTTCGTTCTGTGTCTTGTGCCCTATGTTGTCTTCGTTCTGTGTCTTGTGCCCTATGTTATCGTCGTTCTGTGTCTTTGTGCCCTATGTTGTCTTCGTTCTGTGTCTTGTGCCCTATGTTGTCTTCGTTCTGTATCTTGTGCCCTATGTTGTCTTCGTTCTGTTTCTTGTGTCCTATGTTGTCTTTGTTCTGTGTCTTGTGCCCTATGTTGTCGTCGTTCTGTATCTTGTGCCTTATGTTGTCTTTGTTCTGTTTCTTGTGCCCTATGTTGTCTTCGTTCTGTGTCTTGTGTCCTATGTTGTCTTCGTTCTGTATCTTGTGCCCTATGTTGTTTTCGTTCTGTATCTTGTGCCCTAGGTTATCTTCGTTCTGTGTCTTGTGCCCTATGTTGTCTTCGTTCTGTATCTTGTGCCCTATGTTGTCTTCGTTCTGTGTCTTGTGCCCTATGTTGTCGTCGTTCTGTGTCTTGTGCCCTATGTTGTCTTCGTTCTGTTTCTTGTGCCCTATGTTGTCGTCGTTCTGTGTCTTGTGCCCTATGTTGTCTTCGTTCTGTGTCTTGTGCCCTATGTTGTCTTCGTTCTGTGTCTTGTGCCCTATGTTGTCTTCGTTCTGTATCTTGTGCCCTATGTTGTCTTCGTTCTGTGTCTTGTGCCCTATGTTGTCGTCGTTCTGTGTCTTGTGCCCTATGTTGTCTTCGTTCTGTTTCTTGTGCCCTATGTTGTCTTCGTTCTGTGTCTTGTGCCCTATGTTGTCTTCGTTCTGTGTCTTGTGCCCTATGTTGTCTTCGTTCTGTGTCTTGTGCCCTATGTTGTCTTCGTTCTGTGTCTTGTGCCCTATGTTGTCTACGTTCTGTGTCTTGTCCCCTATGTTGTCTTCGTTCTGTTTCTTGTGCCCTATGTTGTCTTTCTTCTGTGTCTTGTGCCCTATGTTGTCTTCGTTCTGTGTCTTGTGCCCTATGTTGTCTTCGTTCTGTGTCTTGTGCCCTATGTTGTCTTCGTTCTGTGTCTTGTGCCCTATGTTGTCTACGTTCTGTGTCTTGTCCCCTATGTTGTCTTCGTTCTGTGTCTTGTGCCCTATGTTGTGTACGTTCTGTGTCTTGTCCCCTATGTTGTCTTCGTTCTGTGTCTTGTGCCCTATGTTGTCTTTGTTCTGTGTCTTGTGCCCTATGTTGTCTTCGTTCTGTGTCTTGTGCCCTATGTTGTCTTCGTTCTGTGTCTTGTCCCCTATGTTGTCTTCGTTCTGTTTCTTGTGCCCTATGTTGTCTTCGTTCTGTGTCTTGTGCCCTATGTTGTCTTCGTTCTGTTTCTTGTGCCCTATGTTGTCTTTGTTCTGGTTCTTGTGCCCTATGTTGTCTTCGTTCTGTGTCTTGTGCCCTATGTTGTCTTCGTTCTGGTTCTTGTGCCCTATGTTGTCTTCGTTCTATGTCTTGTGCCCTATGTTGTCTTCGTTCTGTGTCTTGTGCCCTATGTTGTCTTCGTTCTGTTTCTTGTCCCCTATGTTGTCTTCGTTCTGTTTCTTGTCCCCTATGTTGTCTTCGTTCTGTGTCTTGTGCCCTATGTTGTCTTCGTTCTGTGTCTTGTCCCCTATGTTGTCTTCGTTCTGGTTCTTGTGCCCTATGTTGTCTTCGTTCTGTGTCTTTTGCCCTATGTTGTCTTCGTTCTGGTTCTTGTGCCCTATGTTGTCTTCGTTCTGTGTCTTGTGCCCTATGTTGTCTTCGTTCTGTTTCTTGTCCCCTATGTTGTCTTCGTTCTGTTTCTTGTCCCCTATGTTGTCTTCGTTCTGTGTCTTGTGCCCTATGTTGTCTTCGTTCTGTGTCTTGTGCCCTATGTTGTCTTCGTTCTGTTTCTTGTCCCCTATGTTGTCTTCGTTCTGTGTCTTGTGCCCTATGTTGTCTTCGTTCTGTTTCTTGTGCCCTATGTTGTCTTCGTTCTGTGTCTTGTGCCCTATGTTGTCTTCGTTCTGTGTCTTGTGCCCTATGTTGCCTTCGTTCTGTGTCTTGTGTCCTATGTTGTCTTCGTTCTGTGTCTTGTGCCCTATGTTGTCTTCGTTCTGTGTCTTGTCCCCTATGTTGTCTTCGTTCTGTGTCTTGTCCCCTATGTTGTCTTCGTTCTGTGTCTTGTGCCCTATGTTGTCTTTGTTCTGTGTCTTGTGCCCTATGTTGTCTTCGTTCTGTTTCTTGTGCCCTATGTTGTCTTCGTTCTGTTTCTTGTGCCCTATGTTGTCTTCGTTCTGTTTCTTGTGCCCTATGTTGTCTTCGTTCTGTGTCTTGTACCCTATGTTGTCTTCGTTCTGTGTCTTGTGCCCTATGGTGTCTTCGTTCTGTGTCTTGTGCCCTATGTTGCCTTCGTTCTGTGTCTTGTCCCCTATGTTGTCTTCGTTCTGTTTCTTGTCCCCTATGTTGTCTTCGTTCTGTGTCTTGTGCCCTATGTTGTCTTCGTTCTGTGTCTTGTGCCCTATGTTGTCTTCGTTCTGTGTCTTGTCCCCTATGTTGTCTTCGTTCTGGTTCTTGTGCCCTATGTTGTCTTCGTTCTGTGTCTTTTGCCCTATGTTGTCTTCGTTCTGGTTCTTGTGCCCTATGTTGTCTTCGTTCTGTGTCTTGTGCCCTATGTTGTCTTCGTTCTGTTTCTTGTCCCCTATGTTGTCTTCGTTCTGTTTCTTGTCCCCTATGTTGTCTTCGTTCTGTGTCTTGTGCCCTATGTTGTCTTCGTTCTGTGTCTTGTGCCCTATGTTGTCTTCGTTCTGTTTCTTGTCCCCTATGTTGTCTTCGTTCTGTGTCTTGTGCCCTATGTTGTCTTCGTTCTGTTTCTTGTGCCCTATGTTGTCTTCGTTCTGTGTCTTGTGCCCTATGTTGTCTTCGTTCTGTGTCTTGTGCCCTATGTTGCCTTCGTTCTGTGTCTTGTGTCCTATGTTGTCTTCGTTCTGTGTCTTGTGCCCTATGTTGTCTTCGTTCTGTGTCTTGTCCCCTATGTTGTCTTCGTTCTGTGTCTTGTCCCCTATGTTGTCTTCGTTCTGTGTCTTGTGCCCTATGTTGTCTTTGTTCTGTGTCTTGTGCCCTATGTTGTCTTCGTTCTGTTTCTTGTGCCCTATGTTGTCTTCGTTCTGTTTCTTGTGCCCTATGTTGTCTTCGTTCTGTGTCTTGTCCCCTATGTTGTCTTCGTTCTGTGTCTTGTGCCCTATGGTGTCTTCGTTCTGTGTCTTGTGCCCTATGTTGCCTTCGTTCTGTGTCTTGTCCCCTATGTTGTCTTCGTTCTGTGTCTTGTGCCCTATGTTGTCTTCGTTCTGTGTCTTGTCCCCTATGTTGTCGTCGTTCTGTGTCTTGTCCCCTATGTTGTCTTCGTTATGTTTCTTGTGCCCTATGTTGTCTTCGTTATGTTTCTTGTGCCCTATGTTGTCTTCGTTCTGTATCTTGTGCCCTATGTTGTCGTCGTTCTGTGTCTTGTGCCCTATGTTGTCTTCGTTCTGTGTCTTGTGCCCTATGTTGTCTTTGTTCTGTGTCTTGTGCCCTATGTTGTCTTCGTTGTGTGTCTTGTGCCCTATGTTGTCTTCGTTGTGTGTCTTGTGCCCTATGTTGTCTTCGTTGTGTGTCTTGTGCCCTATGTTGTCTTCGTTCTGTGTCTTGTGCCCTATGTTGTCTTCGTTCTGTGTCTTGTGCCCTATGTTGTCTTCGTTCTGTTTCTTGTCCCCTATGTTGTCGTCGTTCTGTGTCTTGTGCCCTATGTTGTCTTCGTTCTGTGTCTTGTGCCCTATGTTGTCTTCGTTCTGTATCTTGTGCCCTATGTTGTCGTCGTTCTGTGTCTTGTGCCCTATGTTGTCTTCGTTCTGTGTCTTGTGCCCTATGTTGTCTTTGTTCTGTGTCTTGTGCCCTATGTTGTCTTCGTTCTGTGTCTTGTGCCCTATGTTGTCTTCGTTCTGTGTCTTGTGCCCTATGTTGTCTTCGTTCTGTTTCTTGTGCCCTATGTTGCCTTCGTTCTGTGTCTTGTGCCCTATGTTGTCTTCGTTCTGTATCTTGTGCCCTATGTTATCTTCGTTCTGTGTCTTGTCCCCTATGTTGTCTTCGTTCTGTGTCTTGTGCCCTATGTTGTCGTCGTTCTGTATCTTGTGAACTATGTTGTCTTCGTTCTGTGTCTTGTGCCCTATGTTGTCTTCGTTCTGTGTCTTGTGCCCTATGTTGTCTTCGTTCTGTGTCTTGTGCCCTATGTTGTCTTCGTTCTGTTTCTTGTGCCCTATGTTGTCTTCGTTCTGTGTCTTGTGCCCTATGTTGTCGTCGTTCTGTGTCTTGTGCCCTATGTTGTCTTCGTTCTGTGTCTTGTGCCCTATGTTATCGTCGTTCTGTGTCTTGTGCCCTATGTTGTCTTCGTTCTGTGTCTTGTGCCCTATGTTGTCTTCGTTCTGTATCTTGTGCCCTATGTTGTCTTCGTTCTGTTTCTTGTGCCCTATGTTGTCTTCGTTCTGTGTCTTGTACCCTATGTTGTCTTCGTTCTGTTTCTTGTGTCCTATGTTGTCTTCGTTCTGTATCTTGTGCCCTATGTTGTCTTCGTTCTGTATCTTGTGCCCTATGTTATCTTCGTTCTGTGTCTTGTGCCCTATGTTGTCTTCGTTCTGTGTCTTGTGCCCTATGTTATCGTCGTTCTGTGTCTTGTGCCCTATGTTGTCTTCGTTCTGTGTCTTGTGCCCTATGTTGTCTTCGTTCTGTATCTTGTGCCCTATGTTGTCTTCGTTCTGTTTCTTGTGCCCTATGTTATCTTCGTTCTGTGTCTTGTACCCTATGTTGTCTTCGTTCTGTTTCTTGTGTCCTATGTTGTCTTCGTTCTGTATCTTGTGCCCTATGTTGTCTTCGTTCTGTATCTTGTGCCCTATGTTATCTTCGTTCTGTGTCTTGTGCCCTATGTTGTCTTCGTTCTGTGTCTTGTGCCCTATGTTATCGTCGTTCTGTGTCTTTGTGCCCTATGTTGTCTTCGTTCTGTGTCTTGTGCCCTATGTTGTCTTCGTTCTGTATCTTGTGCCCTATGTTGTCTTCGTTCTGTTTCTTGTGTCCTATGTTGTCTTTGTTCTGTGTCTTGTGCCCTATGTTGTCGTCGTTCTGTATCTTGTGCCTTATGTTGTCTTTGTTCTGTTTCTTGTGCCCTATGTTGTCTTCGTTCTGTGTCTTGTGTCCTATGTTGTCTTCGTTCTGTATCTTGTGCCCTATGTTGTTTTCGTTCTGTATCTTGTGCCCTAGGTTATCTTCGTTCTGTGTCTTGTGCCCTATGTTGTCTTCGTTCTGTATCTTGTGCCCTATGTTGTCTTCGTTCTGTGTCTTGTGCCCTATGTTGTCGTCGTTCTGTGTCTTGTGCCCTATGTTGTCTTCGTTCTGTTTCTTGTGCCCTATGTTGTCGTCGTTCTGTGTCTTGTGCCCTATGTTGTCTTCGTTCTGTGTCTTGTGCCCTATGTTGTCTTCGTTCTGTGTCTTGTGCCCTATGTTGTCTTCGTTCTGTATCTTGTGCCCTATGTTGTCTTCGTTCTGTGTCTTGTGCCCTATGTTGTCGTCGTTCTGTGTCTTGTGCCCTATGTTGTCTTCGTTCTGTTTCTTGTGCCCTATGTTGTCTTCGTTCTGTGTCTTGTGCCCTATGTTGTCTTCGTTCTGTGTCTTGTGCCCTATGTTGTCTTCGTTCTGTGTCTTGTGCCCTATGTTGTCTTCGTTCTGTGTCTTGTGCCCTATGTTGTCTACGTTCTGTGTCTTGTCCCCTATGTTGTCTTCGTTCTGTTTCTTGTGCCCTATGTTGTCTTTCTTCTGTGTCTTGTGCCCTATGTTGTCTTCGTTCTGTGTCTTGTGCCCTATGTTGTCTTCGTTCTGTGTCTTGTGCCCTATGTTGTCTTCGTTCTGTGTCTTGTGCCCTATGTTGTCTACGTTCTGTGTCTTGTCCCCTATGTTGTCTTCGTTCTGTGTCTTGTGCCCTATGTTGTGTACGTTCTGTGTCTTGTCCCCTATGTTGTCTTCGTTCTGTGTCTTGTGCCCTATGTTGTCTTTGTTCTGTGTCTTGTGCCCTATGTTGTCTTCGTTCTGTGTCTTGTGCCCTATGTTGTCTTCGTTCTGTGTCTTGTCCCCTATGTTGTCTTCGTTCTGTTTCTTGTGCCCTATGTTGTCTTCGTTCTGTGTCTTGTGCCCTATGTTGTCTTCGTTCTGTTTCTTGTGCCCTATGTTGTCTTTGTTCTGGTTCTTGTGCCCTATGTTGTCTTCGTTCTGTGTCTTGTGCCCTATGTTGTCTTCGTTCTGGTTCTTGTGCCCTATGTTGTCTTCGTTCTATGTCTTGTGCCCTATGTTGTCTTCGTTCTGTGTCTTGTGCCCTATGTTGTCTTCGTTCTGTTTCTTGTCCCCTATGTTGTCTTCGTTCTGTTTCTTGTCCCCTATGTTGTCTTCGTTCTGTGTCTTGTGCCCTATGTTGTCTTCGTTCTGTGTCTTGTCCCCTATGTTGTCTTCGTTCTGGTTCTTGTGCCCTATGTTGTCTTCGTTCTGTGTCTTTTGCCCTATGTTGTCTTCGTTCTGGTTCTTGTGCCCTATGTTGTCTTCGTTCTGTGTCTTGTGCCCTATGTTGTCTTCGTTCTGTTTCTTGTCCCCTATGTTGTCTTCGTTCTGTTTCTTGTCCCCTATGTTGTCTTCGTTCTGTGTCTTGTGCCCTATGTTGTCTTCGTTCTGTGTCTTGTGCCCTATGTTGTCTTCGTTCTGTTTCTTGTCCCCTATGTTGTCTTCGTTCTGTGTCTTGTGCCCTATGTTGTCTTCGTTCTGTTTCTTGTGCCCTATGTTGTCTTCGTTCTGTGTCTTGTGCCCTATGTTGTCTTCGTTCTGTGTCTTGTGCCCTATGTTGCCTTCGTTCTGTGTCTTGTGTCCTATGTTGTCTTCGTTCTGTGTCTTGTGCCCTATGTTGTCTTCGTTCTGTGTCTTGTCCCCTATGTTGTCTTCGTTCTGTGTCTTGTCCCCTATGTTGTCTTCGTTCTGTGTCTTGTGCCCTATGTTGTCTTTGTTCTGTGTCTTGTGCCCTATGTTGTCTTCGTTCTGTTTCTTGTGCCCTATGTTGTCTTCGTTCTGTTTCTTGTGCCCTATGTTGTCTTCGTTCTGTTTCTTGTGCCCTATGTTGTCTTCGTTCTGTGTCTTGTACCCTATGTTGTCTTCGTTCTGTGTCTTGTGCCCTATGGTGTCTTCGTTCTGTGTCTTGTGCCCTATGTTGCCTTCGTTCTGTGTCTTGTCCCCTATGTTGTCTTCGTTCTGTGTCTTGTGCCCTATGTTGTCTTCGTTCTGTGTCTTGTCCCCTATGTTGTCGTCGTTCTGTGTCTTGTCCCCTATGTTGTCTTCGTTATGTTTCTTGTGCCCTATGTTGTCTTCGTTATGTTTCTTGTGCCCTATGTTGTCTTCGTTCTGTATCTTGTGCCCTATGTTGTCGTCGTTCTGTGTCTTGTGCCCTATGTTGTCTTCGTTCTGTGTCTTGTGCCCTATGTTGTCTTTGTTCTGTGTCTTGTGCCCTATGTTGTCTTCGTTGTGTGTCTTGTGCCCTATGTTGTCTTCGTTGTGTGTCTTGTGCCCTATGTTGTCTTCGTTGTGTGTCTTGTGCCCTATGTTGTCTTCGTTCTGTGTCTTGTGCCCTATGTTGTCTTCGTTCTGTGTCTTGTGCCCTATGTTGTCTTCGTTCTGTTTCTTGTCCCCTATGTTGTCGTCGTTCTGTGTCTTGTGCCCTATGTTGTCTTCGTTCTGTGTCTTGTGCCCTATGTTGTCTTCGTTCTGTATCTTGTGCCCTATGTTGTCGTCGTTCTGTGTCTTGTGCCCTATGTTGTCTTCGTTCTGTGTCTTGTGCCCTATGTTGTCTTTGTTCTGTGTCTTGTGCCCTATGTTGTCTTCGTTGTGTGTCTTGTGCCCTATGTTGTCTTCGTTGTGTGTCTTGTGCCCTATGTTGTCTTCGTTGTGTGTCTTGTGCCCTATGTTGTCTTCGTTCTGTGTCTTGTGCCCTATGTTGTCTTCGTTCTGTGTCTTGTGCCCTATGTTGTCTTCGTTCTGTGTCTTGTGCCCTATGTTGTCGTCGTTCTGTGTCTTGTGCCCTATGTTGTCTTCGTTCTGTTTCTTGTGCCCTATGTTGTCTTCGTTCTGTGTCTTGTCCCCTATGTTGTCTTCGTTCTGTTTCTTGTGCCCTATGTTGTCTTCGTTCTGTTTCTTGTGCCCTATGTTGTCTTCGTTCTGTTTCTTGTGCCCTATGTTGTCTTCGTTCTGTGTCTTGTGTCCTATGTTGTCTTCGTTCTGTGTCTTGTGCCCTATGTTGTCTTCGTTCTGTGTCTTGTCCCCTATGTTGTCTTCGTTCTGTATCTTGTGCCCTATGTTGTCGTCGTTCTGTATCTTGTGCCGTATGTTGTCTTCGTTCTGTGTCTTGTGCCCTATGTTGTCTTCGTTCTGTTTCTTGTGCCCTATGTTGTCTTCGTTCTGTTTCTTGTGCCCTATGTTGTCTTCGTTCTGTTTCTTGTGCCCTATGTTGTCTTCGTTCTGTGTCTTGTGTCCTATGTTGTCTTCGTTCTGTGTCTTGTGCCCTATGTTGTCTTCGTTCTGTGTCTTGTCCCCTATGTTGTCTTCGTTCTGTATCTTGTGCCCTATGTTGTCGTCGTTCTGTATCTTGTGCCGTATGTTGTCTTCGTTCTGTGTCTTGTGCCCTATGTTGTCTTCGTTATGTTTCTTGTGCCCTATGTTGTCTTCGTTCTGTGTCTTGTGCCCTATGTTGTCTTCGTTCTGTGTCTTGTGTCCTATGTTGTCGTCGTTCTGTATCTTGTGCCCTATGTTGTCTTCGTTCTGTGTCTTGTGCCCTATGTTGTCTTCGTTATGTTTCTTGTGCCCTATGTTGTCTTCGTTCTGTGTCTTGTGCCCTATGTTGTCTTCGTTATGTTTCTTGTGCCCTATGTTGTCTTCGTTCTGTATCTTGTGCCCTATGTTGTCGTCGTTCTGTATCTTGTGCCGTATGTTGTCTTTGTTCTGTGCCCTATGTTGTCTTTGTTCTGTGTCTTGTGCCCTATGTTGTCTTTGTTCTGTGTCTTGTGCCCTATGTTGTCTTTGTTCTGTGTCTTGTGCCCTATGTTGTCTTCGTTCTGTTTCTTGTGCCCTATGTTCTCTTCGTTCTGTGTCTTGTGCCCTATGTTGTCTTGGTTCTGTTTCTTGTGCCCTATGTTGTCTTTGTTCTGTGTCTTGTGCCCTATGTTGTCGTCGTTCTGTGTCTTGTGCCCTATGTTGTCGTCGTTCTGTATCTTGTGCCCTGTGTTGTCTTCGTTCTGTTTCTTGTGCCCTATGTTGTCGTCGTTCTGTGTCTTGTGCCCTATGTTGTCTTCGTTCTGTTTCTTGTGCCCTATGTTCTCTTCGTTCTGTGTCTTGTGCCCTATGTTGTCGTCGTTCTGTGGCTTGTGCCCTATGTTGTCTTCGTTCTGTTTCTTGTGCCCTTGTTGTCTTCGTTCTGTGTCTTGTGCCCTATGTTGTCTTTGTTCTGTGTCTTGTGCCCTATGTTGTCTTTGTTCTGTGTCTTGTGTCCTATGTTGCCTTCGTTCTGTGTCTTGTGCCCTATGTTGTCTTCGTTCTGTGTCTTGTGCCCTATGTTGTCTTCGTTCTGTGTCTTGTGCCCTATGTTGTCTTTGTTCTGTGTCTTGTGCCCTGTGTTGTCTTCGTTCTGTGTCTTGTGCTCTATGTTGTCTTCGTTCTGTTTGTTGTGCCCTATGTTTCCTTCGTTCTGTGTCTTGTGCCTATGTTGTCTTCGTTCTGTGTCTTGTCCCCTATGTTGTCTTCGTTCTGTGTCTTGTGCCCTATGTTGTCTTCGTTCTGTATCTTGTGCCCTATGCTGTCTTCGTTCTGTATCTTGTACCCTATGCTGTCTTCGTTCTGTATCTTGTGCCCTATGTTTCCTTCGTTCTGTATCTTGTGCCCTATGCTGTCTTCGTTCTGTATCTTGTGCCCTATGTTTCCTTCGTTCTGTGTCTTGTGCCTATGTTGTCTTCGTTCTGTGTCTTGTCCCCTATGTTGTCTTCGTTCTGTGTCTTGTGCCCTATGTTGTCTTCGTTCTGTGTCTTGTGCCCTATGCTGTCTTCGTTCTGTATCTTGTGCCCTATGTTTCCTTCGTTCTGTGTCTTGTCCCCTATGTTGTCTTCGTTCTGTGTCTTGTGCCCTATGTTGTCTTCGTTCTGTGTCTTGTGCCCTATGTTGTCTTCGTTCTGTGTCTTTTCCCCTTGTTGTCTTTGTTCTGTGTCTTGTGCCCTATGCTGTCTTCGTTCTGTATCTTGTACCCTATGTTGTCTTCGTTCTGTATCTTGTCCCCTATGTTGTCTTCGTTCTGTGTCTTGTGCCCTATGTTGTCTTCGTTATGTTTCTTGTCCCCTATGTTGTCGTCGTTCTGTGTCTTGTGCCCTATGTTGTCGTCGTTCTGTGTCTTGTCCCCTATGTTGTCGTCGTTCTGTGTCTTGTGCCCTATGTTGCCTTCGTTATGTTTCTTGTCCCCTATGTTGTCGTCGTTCTGTGTCTTGTGCCCTATGTTGTCGTCGTTCTGTGTCTTGTGCCCTATGTTGTCTTCGTTCTGTTTCTTGTGCCCTATGTTGTCTTGTTCTGTATCTTGTACCCTATGTTGTCTTCGTTCTGTGTCTTGTGTCCTATGTTGTCTTGTTCTGTATCTTGTACCCTATGTTGTCTTCGTTCTGTGTCTTGTCCCCTATGTTGTCTTGTTCTGTATCTTGTGCCCTATGTTGTCTTCGTTCTGTGTCTTGTGCCCTATGTTGTCGTCGTTCTGTGTCTTGTGCCCTATGTTGTCTTCGTTCTGTTTCTTGTGCCCTATGTTGTCTTCGTTCTGTGTCTTGTCCCCTATGTTGTCTTCGTTCTGTGTCTTGTGCCCTATGTTGTCTTCGTTCTGTGTCTTGTGCCCTATGTTGTCTTTGTTCTGTGTCTTGTGCCCTGTGTTGTCTTCGTTCTGTGTCTTGTGCTCTATGTTGTCTTCGTTCTGTTTGTTGTGCCCTATGTTTCCTTCGTTCTGTGTCTTGTGCCTATGTTGTCTTCGTTCTGTTTCCTGTGCCCTATGTTGTCTTCGTTCTGTTTCTTGTGCCCTATGTTGCCTTCGTCATTGGATTGTCCATTCCTTATTGTCTATTTTCTCAAACGCTTATGGACATCTAATTTGACAAAGTTAAAGTGTAACTCGCACAGACATAGATAATGCTAGATGGATACAGGGATGGAATTTATGGCGATATTCTACTCTTTCATTAGGAATTGTGATGTTGGGGACACTACTAGGACAACTGAAGAAGATCAAAGCAGAGCTGTGCATCTGATGCAAAAAAATTAAAATTCGTATTTTAAATATGTATTTAAGGAAGACTATTTTATGACTAGCCTTGTTATTATTATTCAGTGTTTGTGCATCGCAATACAAGTAAACATTTGCACTTAGACGGATATGTCTCATCATATAATTGAATTTGATATCAGATATGAGTGTACTAGAACGTATGTACTATTTATAGAGACTGTGAATATCTGGGTCAAGACGGGACAGGTTACCACCCGAGTTATGCAAAAAATTAGAAATTTGTACGGATCCGGTAGCAATTCTAATAAGGCGATAGTCTTTAAATAAACGCTCGAGTAAACCGAAGGGGCAACCCAGAATGGACAATCCAGAGGCACCATTGGGTACAAGACACAGATTGGAGAAAACAAAAACAAAAAGCGCAACACTAGAAAAACTAAAAAGATGAGCGGTGTGAACTCCACTAGAATATCTTTTGGTAAGCGGCTCCTGTTTCTTACCAGACAACCTGCGGGTAACGCATCGCCTTTTGAGAAATATATATTTAGTAAATCAATTCGTGACGACGACCGTGGTTGTTCTATGTAGCGATGACATATCAACCTCTGTATATGTCAATGCTTATAGTCTGCCCCTTCATGTCATGATAATTATAATAAGGTTTGGAGAACACATATGTTGTTGTTTCTTTTAATATATTATGACGGAAGCTTGATATCAGATTAAAACATACTTAATTTAGACGATTTATTTAAATACAACGAATACAGAAAATCCATATTTATAATTAATCAATTTGTATTACGCATACTACATGTAGTTCACAAATTTCCTTTAGATTTCCTAGAATTTCGTCAAATTCCTGTAACAGTAACTGCCCTCGCGGGTTTTCTATGTCTTATATTTAATTAATGGGACGACAATTTGCAGTTAATAAATGCATAATATGGTAATTGAAAGTCACACGCGGTCAGATCGCTTTCTTAGAATTATACAATAAATAACATATAGTTGTTATTTTAATAAATTTTCACCTCCAAACTGGTCTTAACTAAGTGCACTTTTTAAAATGTGCGTTTTATATAATACATTTACAAACTTTATAGTCTGACACTATTTTCTAACGAACTACATCGGTGGTGTAAAGGCTATTGCACTCGTCTTGAGTGCAGTAGATCGTCGGTTCGAGGAGCCCCGCTAGGGTTAAGTCAGAGACTATACATTTGGTACTCGCCGATAATTCGCTAAACACGCATCATTAAGGACTAAGAGCGTGGTGTATTTTTTTTTCACGCTGGTCTTGATAAAATATGCGTTTTATACACTTATACTCTGACACTATAATAAACATCCATTATTGATCAAGGTACAACGATATTATTTTAGACCGGAATCCATTATTTATTCTCACACAAAATGATAATATGTGATTAAATACGGAAGGTTTTTACGATTAAATCATATAATGTCCTTTTTGTAATCACTTAGCGTTAGTAATTATAATATACTACACTACCAATAAAACGAAAAGCCGTACACCGACATTAATGCGTAATATCAAACTAAGTTCAATACCCCATTTGATATTTATTTCAAGAAATTAATGAAATGATATGTTTATTCAGTGACTAAATAGGTTAGATCAAATGAACGATTATATCAGAAATCCCTATATACCATGTAAGGATAGTACTTATTTGCAGTTCGAATCCTGTCCCAGGCGAGGTGTACTCGATACAACCTTATATGATAAAGTTTGTCAGTGACATACGACAGGTCTGTGATTTTCTCCGGGAACTCCGGTTTCCTCCACCAATAAAACTGACCGCTACGATATAACTGAAATATTGTTGAAAGTGGTGTTAAACGCCATCAAACAAACAAACAAACCTGGTTTTCCGTTTTCATTGATTTCACAACTAAGAAAAGTTTAAAGATATCATTTTAAATTTGAGACAAGGAAACCTCAGTGAATAATTATTAAATAGAAATCGGGAAATGAACGCTTAAATTCACGGAAAAGGAAATACATGGGATATACGTCATTGTTTACTGACTACTAATACAGATCAAGGAAAGTTCAAAGTTTATAAATGTGACATCATATACGATATTGTTTACTGAGCACTTATAAGGACAGTTCAAAGTTCAGATATAAACAAAGATATAGGTAAATGTTTTCACTCAACATTATTTCATTTTGCATGAGTTTAAGGAAGATTTATCATGTTAACCTGGTATCTTGTTTTGGAATATAATGGAGGTAGTTACATTGCATGGTTGTCACTTGCTGGAGGTGATTGTTTTATATTTATTTCCTGTGACATAAATTTATTCTATGTAATGTATAATTTCTGAGTTAGACTTCTGTAAAAGTAACAGTGAGTGATTGAACGATTGTTGCTTAACGCCAACTCAGCAAATATTCAGCTATATCATGGCGAGAACCAGTTAATTTTCAATAAAATGATGATGAAATCCACTTTGTACTAGACCAACAGGCTTAGTTGGATTTTTAGATTGTTAGTTCACTGAAAAACAATCATTTTCCTGATTCCGAGCCAACCAGCTTAATGCTGCGTGCTAAGCGGAGAAGCAACAAATACCAATTTTATAGTTTTTGGTTTGACCCGATCGGTGCTTGAACTCACGATCTACCACACTGGAGGCGAGTACTCTAACCATTACACCACAGATACAGTTGTTCAAAGTAACAAAGAATAATCATGCGTATATAACATCAACACATGCTTAAACACAAATATAACAATGAACTTTACGCGACAACATATCAATGATGCTAATGAAGGTGTATTCCAATAAGTCAATTCCGTCCCTACCCAATACCCTGGTTGTGCAAATCCTCCCGCATGTCTGCATAATATTTACATGTTGTTAAATTTATTCTTGTCCCTTAATACGCATGGCGTATTTCCCGCATTTCTGTGTAATATTTGCATGTTGTTAAATTTATTCCTGCGTATTTCCCGCTAATTGCCCGCATTTCTGTGTAATATTTGCATGTTGTTAAATTTATTCCTGCTCTAGCATATTTCTCGCTAATCATCGCGAAACCAACAATCAATCAAACCATTTGATATCCAAGAATACAGCCTCCCCGTTATATGATATATTGCTTTGACAACTTGTTTTCATCATTAATGTAATATCTACATGATAAAGTGCTCGGTCGGCATTAAACGACACGTAATCAATCAACATTCACAGAAGTCGTGTAAATCACATGTGACGTACAATGTAGTGTAGGTCAAGGTCCTCTAATATAAATATTTATATGTTTTATTTTGTTTGTTTTTATTTTGTTTGTTTTTTGAATAATTAATATCTGGTATACGACATTATTTTATTTTTATAAATTGTTACCATGACAAAATAGAATAGTTAACACTCAATCTAATTAAAATTAAAATCTCTCTGGAGATACATAAACCTCAAAGAACATCCCGTTTTGTGGTCATGTTATGTAGCCTTTCTTTCATCTTTGACCATTCAATCATATGCAATACAGTGAATTGACCAATCGGTCGACAGGTCTTGTTTAGTAAGCTCATCACTGTTTGGTCCATTAAAGGTGTAAGCTAATGTATCGCAAAAAAATAAAATGGTACAGTAAACCTCTCATTTTATTTAGATTGTGAAACAAACTTTCTGGGAAAATGTTGATACTTAGTTTTCCAGTATTTACGTATACATCTATCAGCCATTGGTACTTAGTTTTCCAGTATGTACGTATGCATCTATCAGCCATTGGTACTTAGTTTTCCAGTATGTACGTATACATCTATCAGCCATTGATACTTAGTTTTCCAGTATGTACGTATACATCTATCAGCCATTGGTACTTAGTTTTCCAGTATGTACGTATACATCTATCAGCCATTGGTACTTAGTTTTCCAGTATGTAGGTATACATCTATGAGCCATTGGTACTTAGTTTTCCAGTATGTACGTATACATCTAACAGCCATTGGTACTTAGTTTTCCAGTATGTACGTATACATCTATCAGCCATTGGTACTTAGTTTTCCAGTATGTACGTATACATCTATGAGCCATTGGTACTTAGTTTTCCAGTATGTACGTATACATCTATCAGCCATTGGTACTTAGTTTTCCAGTATGTACGTATACATCTATCAGTCATTGGTACTTAGTTTTCCAGTATGTACGTATACATCTATCAGCCATTGGTACTTAGTTTTCCAGTATGTACGTATACATCTATCAGCCATTGGTACTTAGTTTTCCAGTATGTACGTATACATCTATTAGCCATTGGTACTTAGTTTTCCAGTATGTACGTATACATCTATCAGCCATTGGTACTTAGTTTTCCAGTATGTACGTATACATCTATCGGCCATTGGTACTTAGTTTTCCAGTATGTACGTATACATCTATCAGCCATTGGTACTTAGTTTTCCAGTATGTACGTATACATCTATCAGCCATTGGTACTTAGTTTTCCAGTATGTACGTATACATCTATCAGCCATTGGTACTTAGTTTTCCAGTATGTACGTATACATCTATCAGTCATTAGTACTTAGTTTTCCAGTATGTACGTATACATCTATCAGCCATTGGTACTTAGTTTTCCAGTATGTACGTATACATCTATGAGCCATTGGTACTTAGTTTTCCAGTATGTACGTATACATCTATCAGCCATTGGTACTTAGTTTTCCAGTATGTACGTATACATCTATCAGCCATTGGTACTTAGTTTTCCAGTATGTACGTATACATCTATCGGCCATTGGTACTTAGTTTTCCAGTATGTACGTATACATCTATCAGCCATTGGTACTTAGTTTTCCAGTATGTACGTATACATCTATCAGCCATTGGTACTTAGTTTTCCAGTATGTACGTATACATCTATCAGCCATTGGTACTTAGTTTTCCAGTATGTACGTATACATCTATCAGTCATTGGTAATCTTAGCAGATGTTGGCTATCTTGTTTAGGCACTTACGTTTGGATGGTTCTAAAAAAAATTGAATTATTTGGCATTCCAATATTTCGGTTTTGAGCGTACTTATCACCGGATTTGTTCCAAGAGTAACACGACGTGTGCCACTAGTCGAGCACGAACTGCCTACCTTTACGGAGCACGTCAATCTCCCCGGTTCTTAGTGGGGTTCGTCTTACTCGATCTGTAGTTTTCTGTGTAGTGTTTTGTAGATCATTGTTTGTCCTTTTTTCTTAGACCAGTGTATTGTCTCTCCTTCGAATTACGGATTCTGATAAATCCTTTTGGTACCTTTAAATATTTCTTAAATAATGTTATTCCAGAGACGTGTCGCACGTGTAAACTAATTTGGATATCTACATGTGTGTATCGCAACAGACCCTAACCCTAACCATTCATTTGTCTACGAGAAACTTAATAATCTAAAATGAGATATTGTCAAGTATTATGCAGAGTAGAATTGATTGGAATAATGAGAATATTATAGTCAATTGAAAATAAATAGTCTTGCCATTTTAGTTCTTGCTATCATATGTGTGTTGAAAATAACGACATGGAGGCGGTGGATGTGTCATTCTATTGCCAGGCAAAACTAATCAGTACACACAGATTATATCTATAAGGTATTCAATCAGATTTTCTTTTTCTTTAAAATAGAGAATTACGAATTGGATAAGCGTACATCTTTAGCCGATTTTACTTTAATGAAGTGATCCCCTTCCTTGAGCAACAAGATTCATCTCCTCTTAAACTGGTAGAATCAAAGTTTGGTAGTTTACTTACGAGCGCCATATGATGCATTGCTATGAACAACATAACTCAGTATTTCAGTATTAGTGCGATGACATGATATAGTACCAGCTATGTCAGTCATTTTATTTGGTTATTCTTCCGCTTTTCGGTCGTTTTTTAAATTTCGTCTGTTTGTTGCTTGCACAGAAACATAGTTTTATCCGGAATTTCTCAAGAGCGTAACAAAATAAAAAATAAAAAGTATGAAACGCAATATCGGTCATAGTGCAATATTTTGGACTCGTGGTATACTGCTTAATTATATTAACTCAAATTTTAAGTAAGGCCCCTGTTGCTCATATTTTAATTTTGTATGTGGTATTCTTGTTTGTTTGTTTGTTTGTTTGTTTTGCTCTTCTTTGTGGTGTGACTTATTTCCAATATTGCATATGTCTCTGGATTATCCATTCTTGATTGCCCATTCGGTTTTCTCTAATATTTACTTATATAAAAAAAAGACTATTTTTATTTACATAGAAAATTGCATGAACTGTTAAGAAATTAGTCCTGTGTTCTAAATGTTCTTTATTATATTGCATTGATTCCTTCAGCTATTAACATTCTTTAGACTTTCAATTATGTACGCCGAGAACCCCCTATAGTGCCTTTTTGTTGGATTAGTTAATTTTGGTATTCCGGGAATACACAAAAACACAGAAATGTATAATGCATGTCATGACTAGCCTTCTGTAAATTGACTTATTTTCTGGGGTTAACTCTTGGGTATTATATATTTAATGCATCTCAAATTAAATTACATTTTAATAAGATTTAATTGCACAAAGTGCAATGACCTATATATGTCATATGTATTTCAATATTCTTTATCTAGTCAGTTTATGTTCCTATGATACGTTGACGTCTTACATGTATAAATACTCTTCCTCTGTAGCCCAGTACACACCAGCAAGGATAAAAATGATAATTTATGTATCAATACATTTCAGGGGAAAATATGTTATAATGTATTTTCGTGGTAGCCCCAGGTAGGGCCGGCCTTAAGCCAATTGCTCCCAATTGGGCATAGGGCTGGAGTTATTTAATGTCGTCTGTTGAAGTACACACAACACATTGCTGGTTTTATACAGATCAATTGGACTCCGCATCTCATAAGGCCGGTCTTGGCCCCAGGATAACATAAATACAACTTCATGGTACAACCCTCGGGTCTCCATTGTTTCTACAGAACAGATCAGATATACAGCTCGCCCTATGGAAAATACGTAAATGATTGGTTAGATTTTACAGAATTCCATGCTTCTAAACGAGAACTTTCACAAGTTCCTGCTGAGTGACATTTTGTCCGGAGCGGTCGCTGGTGACCGGTAGCCAGGCAACACTTTTGATTCTATCCATATTTATCTCCTATTTTTTACCCGTGGATATCTTACACTTCGTCCACAAAACAATTATAGTGTTCTGCTCATGGATATGCATTTAGCAGAAATACTGTGTTGCAATATTTTTGAAGGAAAACAACAATATGAATTAAGAAATAATTCATGGCAGGCATAGAGTTTTGCAAATTTACACATGGGCTGGGCCTTTATATTCGAATTTTACCCCGAGCGGAAGCGAGGGGTAAAATCTAAGAATATAAAGGCCCAGCCCATGTGTAAATTTGCACAACTCTATGCTTGCCATAAATTATTTCGATTCTAATAGGACAAATATGGTAATTTTTAACCATTCGTGAACTGTATACACACGGCATTTGGTGGCTGTTCCATTTACCTCCTTCGGAAATTTTGAATTGATTTTGAATTATTTGTATTTGAACGAGATATTTTAAAACAAAGATATGGATGTTAACATGAAAAACATATTTATTGTGTATTTTCCAACATAGATTCGATTGAACAATTCCTGCGTAAAAATATTTTTAAAAAAGTCGGAGTTCATTCGTTCATCATTTCGTGCGCTAACAAGATGGCGGAGCGGAGTTGTCAAACATAATATCGAATATATAATATATATATAATATAATAAAGTTTTATTTAGAGTCGATACATATCACAACATACATAAAAACACACACTTGAACACTTGTTAATAATCGATAATTATTGTTAGATATGAAATAAAAATAATAAATGCCAATGGAAAAAAAAAGCTTGTATTGTTGACATAAAAAAAATTCCGGAATCAATACTTAAGTAACCATCTATCGACTTTGACTTTTATAATATATTGTCATCCTGTGACGTTGTTTACAAGAGACGCTGATTGACACAAGCTGGTTACTGATTTATTTTACGATTTTGTGAGCATTTTACTTGTTTGAGCACAGGGGCTTGTTACGATTTTTTTTTTTTCCCGAGTACTCTAAAAACCACAAGGGAGGAATCTAAAATGTCAAATTTTCATACAACACTTTTTCACAATAGTTTTGTATTGGTGTCTTGACCTCATTCGCCATAATATTGGTACTAAATTGAAGCTTAATAAATATATTTTTGATATTTCGATTCCTTTTTGTCATCATCTTTACCTATCTGCAACTTTAAAGCAATACTTCACAGAATTTGCACTGGCCTAATCCTCCCTCAATCATGTTTACATGTCAATACGGGTGAATTCATACGTGCGATTTGATTGGTCGGTTATTTTTAGGTAATTTGTTTACCCCAGTTTACTATCGTAAGAGTCGCACATGAGTTGAAAGTCTGAAATTCTCATTTTTTTCTCTCATATAGTTAATACATGTATAAATAATTGCTTATTTTAGATAGATTTTGATCTGATGAAAGTAATAAATACAATATATATCGTTTTAAATCCCGTTCTATGCAAACAACTTGAAATCTGGTACCGGTATTGCAAGCCAAAAAATAAAGGGGGGGGGATTTTCGAACTTCCTGTTTATTTTTCTGGACATATCATTGACTCCTTGTGATCGTATTCATTTCACAGTCACAACAGTGTTCTAGCTAGGTAAAAAATGCAAAATCACTGACCAATCAACACATTCTTTGCAATCCTTACCTAAAAATAACCGACCAATCAAATCACACGTATGAATTCAGCCCGTATTGACATGTAAACATGATTGAGGGAGGATTAGGCCAGTGTAAATTCTGTGAAGTATTGCTTTAAAATTGCAGATAGGTAAAGATGATGACAAAAAGGAATCGAAATATCAAAAATATATTTATTAAGCTTCAATTTAGTACCAATATTATGGCGAATGAGGTCAAGACACCAATACAAAACTATTTTGAAAAAGTGTTGTATGAAAATTTGACATTTTAGATTCCTCCCTTGTGGTTTTTAGAGTACTCGGAAAAAAATAAAAATCGTAACAAGCCCCTGTGGTTTGAGTAGCAAAATTCAAAATGCCATCAAATTGGAAAATATCAGTAACTTAATTACATCACCGTCTAGTTATCAATGTATACGTAGAAAAACAAGGTTAGTGTATTTTGTTTTTTTGGCCGACACATATCAATGGAATGTATGTGTGCGTACACAGGGGCTAGGTGCGTCCGAAAAAAAAAAAATAAATAAAAATACTATATAATACTACAAGGGGGCGAACTCACTTGCTCCCATTTTTTTAAGTCGTCGTGTTAAATTGATCGTAACTTCGGAACGCCTTAATATTTTCAAAAAATGTTTCCGCCAGTCGAAAGTCAAGTAATTTTCCTTTCCAAAGAGACCCCAATTGTTAGTGTAGGCCTCCGAACTGCTGAGGTATCATACACGAACCAAAACAAAACGGCGTAAAAATCCGAAGTCGTACAAACGCTGGGATGACCACTTCCCATCTGTGTACAGACTTTCCCATGCGTAAACGAGTCATTTTGACTAGCTAAATACTTTCATCCATTCAAATTATGATAAAATTTCTTACCTTACGTCAATTTATATGTCCTTTAAGTCTGTTTTTGAAAGAAATCCCATTTGCATCCTTGACAAACGCCATAGACGTGAAAATTGAGAGAGTTCTAACTGGCTTTTTGATTGGCTGAAACAGAGTTTATATGTCCTTTAAGTCTGTTTTTGAAAGAAATCCCATTTGCATCCTTGACAAACGCCATAGACGTGAAAATTGAGAGAGTTCTAACGGGCTTTTTGATTGGCTGAAACACTCTGTTTCAGCCAATCAAAAAGCCAGTTAGAACTCTCTCAATTTTCATGTCTATGGCGTTTGTCAAGGATGCAAATGGGATTTCTTTCAAAAACAGACTTAAAGGACATATAAATTGGCGTAAGGTAAGAAATTTTATCATAATTTGAATGGATGAAAGTATTTAGCTAGTCAAAATGACTCGTTTACGCATGAGAAAGTCTCTACACAGATGGGAAGTGGTCATCCCAGCGTTTGTACGACTTCGGATTTTCACGCCGTTTTGTTTTGGTTCGTGTATGATACCTCAGCAGTTCGGAGGCCTACACTAACAATTGGGGTCTCTTTGGAAAGGAAAATTACTTGACTTTCGACTGGTGGAAACATTTTTTGAAAATATTAAGGCGTTCCGAAGTTACGATCAATTTAACACGACGACTTAAAAAAATGGGAGAAAATGAGTTCGCCCCCTTGTAGTATTACATAGTATTTTTTTTTTTTTTTTTTTTTTCGGACGCACCTAGTCCCTGTGTGTGCGTACTGCCACTGGGGATCCCCAAATCTAAATTTTCAAAACAAACGATAAAAAAAATAATTAGTTACAGAATATTTATTTATAACTTAGGGGGAATTTTTATTTTAAGGACTTTTAAAAATACGTTATATGCCAGTGTTTACACTCGGTCATCACGGTAATTTCACAGCGGGAGTCACATTGGAACAGCCAGATTTGTTGTGTACTGCACTTGCGCTAAATATAGAGTTGTTGAGTATTAACATGTGTACCGTATTAGATTCGTATATAAACCAAACACTAGGCCTATGTTATTTTTAGTAAAATAAAACATCATTGACAATGGAAAATGGGATGTAAATTATGCGATAAGCCAGTTGGTCTAAACAGCCGATGTGATTACAAATTGTAATACAATATTGTTTTGACTTAAATTTATGGTCATGGTGAGAACAAGTTGTATTACATACAATAATGATCATGATGATGCATGCTTTGGACTAGACCAACTCGTTGTTCTACTTGGACAAATTATTCTGATTCCACGTCAGCGAGTCTGTGCTCTTTCTTCTGAATGCTACGTACTTAGCAGAGAAGCAATGAACATCACTTTTATTGTATTTGGTTTGACCAGACTGGGGCTCGAATTCACGATAAACTGCAAGTGAGTCGAGCATGCTAACCATTATACACTGAGATGGATGAGCTTGAGTCGAGCATGCTAACCATTATACACTGAGATGGATGAGCTTGAGTCGAGCATGCTAACCATTATACACTGAGATGGATGAGCTTGAGTCGAGGATACCAACCATTATACACTGAGATGGATGAGCTTGAGTCGAGCATGCTAACCATTATACACTGAGATGGATGAGCTTGAGTCGAGCATGCTAACCATTATACACTGAGATGGATGAGCTTGAGTCGAGCATGCTAACCATAATACACTGAGATGGATGAGCTTGAGTCGAGCATGCTAACCATTATACACTGAAATGGATGAGCTTGAGTCGAGCATGCTAACCATTATACACTGAGATGGATGAGCTTGAGTCGAGCATGCTAACCATTATACACTGAGATGGATGAGCTTGAGTCGAGCATGGTAACCTTTATACACTGAGATGGATGAGCTTGAGTCGAGCATGCTAACCATTATACACTGAGATGGATGAGCTTGAGTCGAGCATGGTAACCTTTATACACTGTGATGGATGAGCTTGAGTCGAGCATGCTAACCTTTATACACTGAGATGGATGAGCTTGAGTCGAGCATGGTAACCTTTATACACTGAGATGGATGAGCTTGAGTCGAGGATACCAACCATTATACACTGAGATGGATGAGCTTGAGTCGAGCATGCTAACCATTATACACTGAGATGGATGAGCTTGAGTCGAGCATGCTAACCATTATACACTGAGATGGATGAGCTTGAGTCGAGCATGCTAACCATAATACACTGAGATGGATGAGCTTGAGTCGAGCATGCTAACCATTATACACTGAAATGGATGAGCTTGAGTCGAGCATGCTAACCATTATACACTGAGATGGATGAGCTTGAGTCGAGCATGCTAACCATTATACACTGAGATGGATGAGCTTGAGTCGAGCATGGTAACCTTTATACACTGAGATGGATGAGCTTGAGTCGAGCATGCTAACCATTATACACTGAGATGGATGAGCTTGAGTCGAGCATGGTAACCTTTATACACTGTGATGGATGAGCTTGAGTCGAGCATGCTAACCTTTATACACTGAGATGGATGAGCTTGAGTCGAGCATGGTAACCTTTATACACTGAGATGGATGAGCTTGAGTCGAGCATGCTAACCATTATACACTGAGATGGATGAGC
The DNA here is from genome assembly GCA_963680875.1 of Bathymodiolus brooksi. Lineage (NCBI taxonomy): Eukaryota > Metazoa > Mollusca > Bivalvia > Mytilida > Modiolidae > Bathymodiolus > Bathymodiolus brooksi. Next base: position 117,133,256 of record OY804583.1, on the reverse strand, counting down.
TTGAGTCGAGCATGGTAACCTTTATACACTGTGATGGATGAGCTTGAGTCGAGCATGCTAACCTTTATACACTGAGATGGATGAGCTTGAGTCGAGCATGGTAACCTTTATACACTGAGATGGATGAGCTTGAGTCGAGCATGCTAACCATTATACACTGAGATGGATGAGCTTGAGTCGAGCATGCTAACCATTATACACTGAGATGGATGAGCTTGAGTCGAGCATGGTAACCTTTATACACTGAGATGGATGAGCTTGAGTCGAGCATGCTAACCATTATACACTGAGATGGATGAGCTTGAGTCGAGCATGCTAACCATTATACACTGAGATGGATGAGCTTGAGTCGAGCATGCTAACCATTATACACCGAGATGGATGAGCTTGAGTCGAGCATGCTAACCATTATACACTGAGATGGATGAGCTTGAGTCGAGCATGGTAACCTTTATACACTGAGATGGATGAGCTTGAGTCGAGCATGCTAACCTTTATACCAGACTTCCCGAAACTTGCTGAGAAGTTGTCAGTCATTCGGACTGACAGACATGAAAATCTTGTCAGTCCGAAAAATATTTTGCCGGTCCGAAAAAAAAGTCCCAAAAAATTCACTGTCACATGCATAATGTTTAGTTTGGCCTTTTTAGAGTGATTTACCCTAGTATTAGCAATTGGGCACCTGATTTCACCTCTGGTTTTTATAGAGGTTAAAGTAATTCAATTTTCAGTTTTCAGTGTTGTTCAAAATTGTATATGTTACAATGTATGTCTTTTATAGTGTGTGTCTCGAGTTTTGTTGTTTTGATAACCTTGTACTATAGGTCAATGGTTGTATGAAAGACGTCATGTCATTGGCTAATATATATACAAATAACCAATCGTGTCGTGATCGTCTTCACAAATGGGTTTGATTGAAACCGGAAATGTATAAAAGGAGTGAAAACAATGAAAATTATGTAATTTAAAAATAAAATTAAACACTGATCAATGCCTTTCGGACAAAATCTGAGGTAACTATTATACCAAACATTCGGTATTACAGAGTTGGCGAAAAAAAAAAATTCTGTCTGACATTGGGTCAGACAGGAACTGGGGTTCTGTCTTACTCATGGGCTTTGTGTCTGTCCCACCATTTTTTTGTAATGTATATAACCTGTCAAATTTTTTTTTTTTTTATACAGAACTGAATGCAAGATTACCTATTGTCATGATCATTAAACAACTCAATTAAACGTTTTTCTGTATACATATTTTTATCTAAAAAGATAAGGCAGATATAGCCAACAATCCGTATCTAATGGTCCGATCACTTTCCGAATATTATACATCAATGTCAGTTTCCGGTTTACTTACATTTTTAATTTCAGTTAAGAATATGAATCTGCTGTCATCTTCAATATATAAGCATCTCAAAACATATTTAATTAAACACAAACAATCTTTGATACTTGGGGAGTGTGGAAGTCAACTTATTTCTGTGCTCAGTAATATATTTCAGTTTTAATGTTCCACGTTTTGCAGGTGGTGGTTCCTACTAAAAGGATGTTTACATTTACGTACATTTGTATAGGAGTTTCGATTACAAAGAGGAACGTGTCGGTCTGACAGAATAAATAAACAAATTTCAAGTCTCTGTCTGACATTTTAATAAAACTGAAAACGGAATTTAATGCCATTGGCAGTGGAAACTGGGAGGGAATAAATTTCAATCGCCGGTCCTTTCAAATATCTATGTTTTACCGGACATTTGGTCCGATATATATTTTGAAATCGTCTGTCCTACTACATTTCTGTCGGTCAGGACCGACGGACCGACGGTTTTCGGGAAGTCTGTTATACACTGAGATGGATGAGCTTGAGTCGAGCATGGTAACCTTTATACACTGAGATGGATGAGCTTGAGTCGAGCATGCTAACTATTACACTGAGATGGATGAGCTTGAGTCGAGCATGGTAACCTTTATACACTGAGATGGATGAGCTTGAGTCGAGCATGGTAACCTTTATACACTGAGATGGATGAGCTTGAGTCGAGCATGCTAACCATTATACACTGAGATGGATGAGCTTGAGTCGAGCATGCTAACCTTTATACACTGAGATGGATGAGCTTGAGTCGAGCATGCTAACCTTTATACACTGAGATGGATGAGCTTGAGTCGAGCATGGTAACCTTTATACACTGAGATGGATGAGCTTGAGTCGAGCATGCTAACCATTATACACAGATGGATGAGCTTGAGTCGAGCATGCTAACCATTATACACTGAGATGGAGGAGCTTGAGTCGAGCATGCTAACCATTATACACTGAGATGGAGGAGCTTGAGTCGAGCATGCTAACCATTATACACTGAGATGGAGGAGCTTGAATCGAGCATGCTAACCATTATACACTGAGATGGAGGAGCTTGAGTCGAGCATGCTAACCATTATACACTGAGATGGAGGAGCTTGAGTCGAGCATGCTAACCATTATACACTGAGATGGAGGAGCTTGAGTCGAGCATGCTAACCATTATACACTGAGATGGAGGAGCTTGAGTCGAGCATGCTAACCATTATACACTGAGATGGAGGAGCTTGAGTCGAGCATGCTAACCATTATACACTGAGATGGAGGAGCTTGAGTCGAGCATGCTAACCATTATACACTGAGATGGAGGAGCTTGAGTCGAGCATGCTAACCATTATACACTGAGATGGATGAGCTTGGGTCGAGCATGCTAACCTTTATACACTGAGATGGATGAGCTTGAGTCGAGCATGCTAACCATTATACACTGAGATGGATGAGCTTGAGTCGAGCATGATAACCTTTATACACTGAGATGGATGAGCTTGAGTCGAGCATGCTAACCATTATACACTGAGATGGATGAGCTTGAGTCGAGGATGCCAACCATTATACACTGAGATGGATGAGCTTGAGTCGAGCATGCCAACCATTATACACTGAGATGGATGAGCTTGAGTCGAGCATGCTAACCATTATACTCTGAGATGGATGAGCTTGAGTCGAGCATGCTAACCATTATACACTGAGATGGATGAGCTTGAGTCGAGCATGCTAACCATTATACACTGAGATGGATGAGCTTGAGTCGAGCATGCTAACCATTATACACTGAGATGGATGAGCTTGAGTCGAGCATGCTAACCATTATACACTGAGATGGATGAGCTTGAGTCGAGCATGCTAACCTTTATACACTGAGATGGATGAGCTTGAGTCGAGCATGCTAACCTTTATACACTGAGATGGATGAGCTTGAGTCGAGCATGTTAACCTTTATACACTGAGATGGATGAGCTTGAGTCGAGCATGCTAACCTTTATACACTGAGATGGATGAGCTTGAGTCGAGCATGCTAACCTTTATACACTGAGATGGATGAGCTTGAGTCGAGCATGCTAACCATTATACACTGAGATGGATGAGCTTGAGTCGAGCATGCTAACCATTATACACTGAGATGGATGAGCTTGAGTCGAGCATGCTAACCATTATACACTGAGATGAATGAGCTTGAGTCGAGCATGCTAACCTTTATACACTGAGATGGATGAGCTTGAGTCGAGCATGCTAACCTTTATACACTGAGATGGATGAGCTTGAGTCGAGCATGCTAACCTTTATACACTGAGATGGATGAGCTTGAGTCGAGCATGCTAACCATTATACACTGAGATGGATGAGCTTGAGTCGAGGATGCCAACCATTATACACTGAGATGGATGAACTTGAGTCGAGCATGGTAACCATTATACACTGAGATGGATGAACTTGAGTCGAGCATGGTAACCATTATACACTGAGATGGATGAGCTTGAGTCAAGCATGCTAACCATTATACACTGAGATGGATGAGCTTGAGTCGAGCATGCTAACCTTTATACACTGAGATGGAGGAGCTTGAGTCGAGCATGCTAACCATTATACACTGAGATGGATGAGCTTGAGTCGAGCATGCTAACCATTATACACTGAGATGGATGAGCTTGAGTCGAGCATGCTAACCATTATACACTGAGATGGATGAGCTTGAGTCGAGCATGCTAACCTTTATACACTGAGATGGATGAGCTTGAGTCGAGCATGCTAACCTTTATACACTGAGATGGATGAGCTTGAGTCGAGCATGCTAACCATTATACACTGAGATGGATGAGCTTGAGTCGAGCATGCTAACCATTATACACTGAGATGGATGAGCTTGAGTCGAGCATGCTAACCTTTATACACTGAGATGGATGAGCTTGAGTCGAGCATGCTAACCTTTATACACTGAGATGGATGAGCTTGAGTCGAGCATGCTAACCATTATACACTGAGATGGATGAGCTTGAGTCGAGGATGCCAACCATTATACACTGAGATGGATGAACTTGAGTCGAGCATGGTAACCATTATACACTGAGATGGATGAACTTGAGTCGAGCATGGTAACCATTATACACTGAGATGGATGAGCTTGAGTCAAGCATGCTAACCATTATACACTGAGATGGATGAGCTTGAGTCGAGCATGCTAACATTTATACACTGAGATGGAGGAGCTTGAGTCGAGCATGCTAACCATTATACACTGAGATGGATGAGCTTGAGTCGAGCATGCTAACCATTATACACTGAGATGGATGAGCTTGAGTCGAGCATGCTAACCATTATACACTGAGATGGATGAGCTTGAGTCGAGCATGCTAACCTTTATACACTGAGATGGATGAGCTTGAGTCGAGCATGCTAACCTTTATACACTGAGATGGATGAGCTTGAGTCGAGCATGCTAACCATTATACACTGAGATGGATGAGCTTGAGTCGAGCATGCTAACCATTATACACTGAGATGGATGAGCTTGAGTCGAGCATGCTAACCTTTATACACTGAGATGGATGAGCTTGAGTCGAGCATGCTAACCTTTATACACTGAGATGGATGAGCTTGAGTCGAGCATGCTAACCTTTATACACTGAGATGGATGAGCTTGAGTCGAGCATGCTAACCTTTATACACTGAGATGGATGAGCTTGAGTCGAGCAGGCTAACCATTATACACTGAGATGCATGAGCTTGAGTCGAGGATACCAACCATTATACACTGAGATGGATGAGCTTGAGTCGAGCATGCCAACCATTATACACTGAGATGGATGAGCTTGAGTCAAGCATGCTAACCATTATACACTGAGATGGATGAGCTTGAGTCGAGCATGCTAACCATTATACACTGAGATGGATGAGCTTGAGTCGAGCATGCTAACCAATATACACTGAGATGGATGAGCTTGAGTCGAGGATGCCAACCATTATACACTTGAGATGGATAAGCTTGAGTCGAGCATGCTAACCATTATACACTGAGATGGATGAGCTTGAGTCGAGTATGCTAACCATTATACACTGAGATGGATGAGCTTGAGTCGAGTATGCTAACCATTATACACTGAGATGGATGAGCTTGAGTCGAGCATGCTAACCATTATACACTGAGATGGATGAGCTTGAGTCGAGCATGCTAACCATTATACACTGAGATGGATGAGCTTGAGTCGAGCATGGTAACCATTATACACTGAGATGGATGAGCTTGAGTCGAGCATGATAACCTTTATACACTGAGATGGATGAGCTTGAGTCGAGCATGGTAACCATTATACACTGAGATGGATGAGCTTGAGTCGAGCATGCTAACCTTTATACACTGAGATGGATGAGCTTGAGTCGAGCATGCTAACCTTTATACACTGAGATGGATGAGCTTGAGTCGAGCATGTTAACCTTTATACACTGAGATGGATGAGCTTGAGTCGAGCATGCTAACCTTTATACACTGAGATGGATGAGCTTGAGTCGAGCATGCTAACCTTTATACACTGAGATGGATGAGCTTGAGTCGAGCATGCTAACCATTATACACTGAGATGGATGAGCTTGAGTCGAGCATGCTAACCATTATACACTGAGATGGATGAGCTTGAGTCGAGCATGCTAACCATTATACACTGAGATGAATGAGCTTGAGTCGAGCATGCTAACCATTATACACTGAGATGGATGAGCTTGAGTCGAGCATGCTAACCTTTATACACTGAGATGGATGAGCTTGAGTCGAGCATGCTAACCTTTATACACTGAGATGGATGAGCTTGAGTCGAGCATGCTAACCATTATACACTGAGATGGATGAGCTTGAGTCGAGGATGCCAACCATTATACACTGAGATGGATGAACTTGAGTCGAGCATGGTAACCATTATACACTGAGATGGATGAGCTTGAGTCAAGCATGCTAACCATTATACACTGAGATGGATGAGCTTGAGTCGAGCATGCTAACCTTTATACACTGAGATGGAGGAGCTTGAGTCGAGCATGCTAACCATTATACACTGAGATGGATGAGCTTGAGTCGAGCATGCTAACCATTATACACTGAGATGGATGAGCTTGAGTCGAGCATGCTAACCTTTATACACTGAGATGGATGAGCTTGAGTCGAGGATACCAACCATTATACACTGAGATGGATGAGCTTGAGTCGAGCATGCCAACCATTATACACTGAGATGGATGAGCTTGAGTCAAGCATGCTAACCATTATACACTGAGATGGATGAGCTTGAGTCGAGCATGCTAACCATTATACACTGAGATGGATGAGCTTGAGTCGAGCATGCTAACCAATATACACTGAGATGGATGAGCTTGAGTCGAGGATGCCAACCATTATACACTTGAGATGGATGAGCTTGAGTCGAGCATGCTAACCATTATACACTGAGATGGATGAGCTTGAGTCGAGCATGCTAACCATTATACACTGAGATGGATGAGCTTGAGTCGAGTATGCTAACCATTATACACTGAGATGGATGAGCTTGAGTCGAGCATGCTAACCATTATACACTGAGATGGATGAGCTTGAGTCGAGCATGCTAACCATTATACACTGAGATGGATGAGCTTGAGTCGAGCATGGTAACCATTATACACTGAGATGGATGAGCTTGAGTCGAGCATGATAACCTTTATACACTGAGATGGATGAGCTTGAGTCGAGCATGCTAACCATTATACACTGAGATGGATGAGCTTGAGTCGAGGATGCCAACCATTATACACTGAGATGGATGAGCTTGAGTCGAGCATGCTAACCATTATACACTGAGATGGATGAGCTTGAGTCGAGCATGCTAACCATTATACACTGAGATGGATGAGCTTGAGTCGAGCATGCTAACCATTATACACTGAGATGGATGAGCTTGAGTCGAGCATGCTAACCATTATACACTGAGATGGATGAGCTTGAGTCGAGCATGCTAACCATTATACACTGAGATGGATGAGCTTGAGTCGAGCATGCTAACCTTTATACACTGAGATGGATGAGCTTGAGTCGAGCATGCTAACCATTATACACTGAGATGGATGAGCTTGAGTCGAGGATGCCAACCATTATACACTGAGATGGATGAACTTGAGTCGAGCATGGTAACCATTATACACTGAGATGGATGAGCTTGAGTCCAGCATGCTAACCATTATACACTGAGATGGATGAGCTTGAGTCGAGCATGCTAACCTTTATACACTGAGATGGAGGAGCTTGAGTCGAGCATGCTAACCATTATACACTGAGATGGATGAGCTTGAGTCGAGCATGCTAACCATTATACACTGAGATGGATGAGCTTGAGTCGAGCATGCTAACCATTATACACTGAGATGGATGAGCTTGAGTCGAGCATGCTAACCTTTATACACTGAGATGGATGAGCTTGAGTCGAGCATGCTAACCTTTATACACTGAGATGGATGAGCTTGAGTCGAGCATGCTAACCATTATACACTGAGATGGATGAGCTTGAGTCGAGCATGCTAACCATTATACACTGAGATGGATGAGCTTGAGTCGAGCATGCTAACCTTTATACACTGAGATGGATGAGCTTGAGTCGAGCATGCTAACCTTTATACACTGAGATGGATGAGCTTGAGTCGAGCATGCTAACCTTTATACACTGAGATGGATGAGCTTGAGTCGAGCATGCTAACCTTTATACACTGAGATGGATGAGCTTGAGTCGAGCAGGCTAACCATTATACACTGAGATGGATGAGCTTGAGTCGAGCATGCTAACCAATATACACTGAGATGGATGAGCTTGAGTCGAGGATGCCAACCATTATACACTTGAGATGGATGAGCTTGAGTCGAGCATGCTAACCATTATACACTGAGATGGATGAGCTTGAGTCGAGCATGCTAACCATTATACACTGAGATGGATGAGCTTGAGTCGAGTATGCTAACCATTATACACTGAGATGGATGAGCTTGAGTCGAGCATGCCAACCATTATACACTGAGATGGATGAGCTGGAGTCGAGGATGCCAACCATTATACACTGAGATGGATGAGCTGGAGTCGAGCATGCTAACCATTATACACTGAGATGGATGAGCTTGAGTCGAGCATGCTAATCATTATACACTGAGATGGATGAGCTTGAGTCGAGCATGCTAACCATTATACACTGAGATGGATGAGCTTGAGTCGAGCATGCTAACCATTATACACTGAGATGGATGAGCTTGAGTCGAGCATGGTAACCTTTATACACTGAGATGGATGAGCTTGAGTCGAGCATGCTAACCATTATACACTGAGATGGATGAGCTTGAGTCGAGCATGGTAACCTTTATACACTGAGATGGATGAGCTTGAGTCGAGCATGCTAACCATTATACACTGAGATGGATGAGCTTGAGTCGAGCATGGTAACCTTTATACACTGAGATGGATGAGCTTGAGTCGAGCATGCTAACCTTTATACCAGACTTCCCGAAACTTGCTGAGAAGTTGTCAGTCATTCGGACTGACAGACATGAAAATCTTTTCAGTCCGAAAAATATTTTGCCGGTCCGAAAAAAAAGTCCCAAAAAATTCAGTCACATGCATAATGTTTAGTTTGGCCTTTTTAGAGTGATTTACCCTAGTATTAGCAATTGGGCACCTGATTTCACCTCTGGTTTTTATAGAGGTTAAAGTAATTCAATTTTCAGTTTTCAGTGTTGTTCAAAATTGTATATGTTATGTCTTTTATAGTGTGTGTCTCGAGTTTTGTTGTTTTGATAACCTTGTACTATAGGTCAATGGTTGTATGAAAGACGTCATGTCATTGGCTAATATATATACAAATAACCAATCGTGTCGTGATCGTCTTCACAAATGGGTTTGATTGAAACCGGAAATGTATAAAAGGAGTGAAAACAATGAAAATTATGTAATTTAAAAATAAAATTAAACACTGATCAATGCCTTTCGGACAAAATCTGAGGTAACTATTATACCAAACATTCGGTATTACAGAGTTGGCGAAAAAAAAAAATTCTGTCTGACATTGGGTCAGACAGGAACTGGGGTTCTGTCTTACTCATGATCCAAATTAGTATAGTAGAGGAGTACCGTATTTTTCGGACAATAAATTTTGTTTACAGTATACCTTTATTTTGCTGTAGGTTTATTTCTGAATAAGAACACTCGTATCATCGATGTTCTTGGTGTTATTTTTTTTTAAATAAAGCAATAAAATTTATGTATACTAACAGGGGGTGCAATTCTGGGGAAAACATATTCAACATTCGAAAAAAATCAAAATTCAATGATTGAAGTGTTAGCGAAAATCAGTTCAATATTGTATTTAATAATAAAATATATACTATAAAAAATGTATCTTGTTGAAAAAAATCACAGGGTGGATCGATTTACAATATAAAATTATTATCACAAAATATCTAAATATAGCTATAGCTTTTCTATCAAACACGAGCATGCGCACTTGGTAGTAGTAATAAAAATGGCGGTTGCAATACATCTCACAGTAAACGTGTAAAACAACTTTTTATATTAAATAAACTGGAAAATAATTTATATCGATTTCGTTACTTAATCGATATTTTATTGCAATAATTCAAATGAGGCTATGGGTGTTTAAACGTCACTTTTCAACAATATTTCAGTTATTTATTGACCTTTGAGCTACCTTTCCTGGCGCGAATATGGGGCAAGGTAGAAATACACTAGTGTATTTACGTACAAAATAAAGACAAAAATATCTCATACTTATATAAGTAAGAAAATTTAACAGAACATTTGCATGAATGTTTGTCGGAAAAGGTTGATAGTTTCAGTAAATTTCAACACACAATTTATCAGTCATATTTACGTTACCCCCTTTTGCATACATCATCAAAATCATTGTAAGTGTAAAATGTAAATGTCTGTAACTCTGTGCTCTCACGGGCTTCTTGATTGATTTAATAAACTATGCTATGTTATGTTATGTTATGTTATACATGAACATGCGAAGATATATGTTTACACCTAATCATTTTTCAAATTTTTGTTTCAACTTTATTCGAAAAGTCTAATGCTAATTCCGTCTAGTATGAGATATATACAAAAAAATATACATGTAAATATTTACGTTGCCGTAAATTTGATGATTGGTGGTCCCGATATTTCAGGTACAGGTTGAATGCGTGTCAATGATTTGTAATCACATGAAATTAATTTCAGTAATTTCAAATGCAAAAGTTAAATGGGATTGACTGAACAAAGTAAACTGTACGACTTTTACGTTTGCACCGGTGGGCATCATTTGTAATTTATTTTAAAAGTCGGTACATGAGTACAACAATAACATAAGCTCTAATGTGCTTTTAAGTCCGACATTAAAAAATATATACAAAATATCTTTTTTCCCCCTTGTTAATTGTATATGCCCTCCTGGGGCCCTAATTTTGTTAATAAACTTATATTTATTCTATTTCTATATCTGTACAATAAGCACCGCCTATTTGTCAGTCAATTATACATCAAAGAGACCGATAAGGAGCAATTAACACATGATTGACCAGGTGAGAGAGTTGTAAAATAAATCGATTATGGATGTACAAAACAGAGAATACTTTTTTTGTTTGAAGAAAACAAATAAAAGTAAATAATAATAATAAACAAAGATCGTTTCTGTATGACTGCAACAAAACTATTGTTATGTGGTTACTTTCCTCGCTTGCCGCGCTAATAACGTGTTGTCCGCGAATGTCCTGATGGACAATTTGACTGCCGCGTTCGGCCGCGAGACGATCGCGGACTTCCCGATGCTAATTAGTCAATTTCCACGCCGCGATTGTCCGCGAAACCGCGCGGATTTGGCGTAATCCATGCTGGCTGTAGTGAGGACTGACATTTGTTTTCACTAGGACCACCAAACCCATATGCAATTTCGCGAACTCTGTAGTATTAATGTTTAATATAAATATTAATTATTATGTTTTCATATTTGATGTGTGTTTATATTGGTGTAAAATTAATAATAAATATTCAGTATTATATTTTCATATTTCATGTGTAATTTTATAGTTTTAGAGTTTAATAATACATATTCATTAATTTGTTTTCGTATTTTATGTAATTCCATTTATGTAGAAAAAGCAAAAAAGAGAATCAAATTTACCTTTATTAACATGTGATTACCCTGATAATTCACCCTTAATGGGACCCCTTAATTCCTCTTAATTAGGAAGGACACCATTCTTTGATATTTTGTTATAGTTAGAGTATATTAAGTGAACTTTTAATGGTTAAGAAGGCGGAGCGAGCGAAGTGATGCGACCCCCTTCTTAACCAATAAAATTTCACTTAATATACTCTAACTTTAACGTGCATTGCTTGACCACTTCAATACATACGTACATATATAAATAAAACTGAAGTCGTATCAAAATCTTTTAACTATTAAACATGTCCAAGAGAAAGCCAAACTGGACCGATTGAGAGAAGATGATACTAATGGAGGAATACGAGAAAAGAAAGGACGTTTTAAGAGCAAAATTTTCGTCAAAAATTATATTTCTTTAAAATTTAGGTACATGTATGTTTAACAGGGACACAATCATTATGTTCCTCAACTTCCCACTTTTGAGTTTGGATGCACCTCCCTCATCTATTTGGAGGATTTTACGTTCAACAGTTATATACGAAACTAATTTTAATGACTGTATGGAAATATCATGTAAATAAAACATAAAAAAAAATAGGCTCGATTCCTAAATGTACTGCTTTCTAAGTCATCCTGTAACATATCACATATCATCATAATAGACTGTCGGTCAAATCTGTATTTGTCTATTAACTCGAAGTCATCGTAGATATCAAGAGGTTTTGTACGATCTCTGAATACTCGCTCTCTACGTAAAGCTCTTCTCCCAGCATGAAACAACCGAAAACGTCCGACATGGACCATGTTTGTATTGGTAATAATGCAATACTAATATGCTTTAATTATACCTATTACATATACCCGCAAAGCACGTGCCATCAAATGGTACAGTTGTAAAAATATTTACTCATCCGGAAAATGATCTTGATGGTGAATTTTATGTACATGTAAGATATGATATGGATTTGATGATAAACTCGAATGCCTATGAAATATTGCTAATATGGTTTGTTGTTATCTTTTTATTCATACAATATCACTTTCATAACTCACAATCAATATAAAATAGCAATTCAAGAAAACTTAAGGAACCTACCCATCTACCTTAAAGCTAAGGGAAATCTTAAGTGTTTTCTTAGTTTAAGGACGTTTATGAATACCACTTAAGTATGATGGGCGGAGTTTCCTTAACTTAAGGTTATTCTTAGGAAATACTTAAAATAAGAAGTTTTATGAATACCACTCAAGTAAAATGGGCGGAGTTTCCTTAACTTGAGTGTTTCCTTAGGAAAATCTTAACTTAAGTGGCTTTATGAATACGGGCCCAGCTGCATTAAAAATGAAACGCATGTGCGCGAAGCCGAAGGAATTTTTAAAATTGAAGTGCCCGACAACGTAATTTTGGTATCAAATAATCATAAATCTCTATAATTCAATATAGAGAGAAAGAAATAGTAGATTTATGATTATTTGATACCAAAATTATGTTGAGAAGTGTATGGAAAAAAAAAATGAAAAAAAGGGGGGGGGGGGGGTAATGTAGGTCATAACCCCATGTACCTGTGCTTTTACGATCACAATTTTCCTTACGTTGTCAGGCACTTCAATTAAAAAAAATTCTTCGGCTTCGCGCACACGCGTTTCATTTTTAATGCAGCTGTTGCAGCTCGCTCCGCCCCTTCTTAACCATTAAAATTTCACTTAATATACTCTAACTATAACTTGGCCTTGAGGGATACACGAAATCATAAAATTGTATTACTTTGGTATAAATTCATTACTTACAGCTCACTCCAATACAATATACACTTTAGCAGTAACACAACAGGTGGTACACCTGAGGAAAAGGCCTCTAGGCATGTAACTCTTGTGGGGACAACAAATGTGTTCTCTCTCTGAATTATAGAAAATTCAATTGTTTTACACTATTTCAACACATATTTTAATACAAGGCCAATAAAACAGATGTTTACAGAAGTGAATTTCATTTTTTTAAACGTTAAACTTAACGTAAAATATTCATATGAATAATTTCTTAGCTCCGAGCTTTGCTTTCAGATGCATACAAATCTATGTTTAACACTGTATTAGCGATTATTTAAAAAAAATATCCATATACATATTTATTTTTATCGAAAACAAGCCCGTAATAAATTACAGAGTTATCGAAGCGAATCATGATTAAGTTGGATATAATGTCGCACAATAGGCTACCCGATTTGTAAGGCTTGAAGTAATTTACCATATAACAATATGTTCGTAATGATGAACGGTAAGGCCACTAAAATGCATCAATCGCCTGTAAAATAAATAAACATAAATTATAATGTTGAATCTCCGTGAAAATATTAAACGTTTACATTTAAATCAACATCAAATTGAAATAAATATGAGTGCATAGTTCTAGATCCTGAAAAACAAAATCAAGAAATAAAATATACATAACTACTGTAAAATACACAACGATTGATGGATTATTGTGTATTGAATAGCTAAAGTTATTATCATCCAGAATGGTACAAATAAATAAACAATAATATAATACTATTATAGATTGTTCTTATATTTATCAGGGAATTATATAAACATTTGAAGAAAAAAAAATCCTATATTTATTGTTCAATCTAATTAACTGACAAAATAGTGTTTACATGTAAATTGCATATTTCTGTTGGATCGGACAAGGGCGCGTACGTTATGGAAACGGCGTTTACATAGGGTTATGATTATTTGTTTTATATCATTAACAAAAATATTTATTGTTCATTAAGGTGTCTCATTACAATAATCAGAACTTTTAAAGCACAATAACTTTGACGCTGTACATACACAATCCTGTGCTATAAAACAAGACATAAATAGCTTAATAGAGACCGATAGTTTAATATATACTTAATTCATTTTTTAGTAAATAGTCCCAGCATAGGTAATACAAGGTTAATGTGTTTCTCGCATGATAATCAAAAACAAGTAATAGTGAAGTGACAACAGTATACGTATTCTGTACGTGTATCACACTTTGCTAATATTTTAATACATTTAAAGTCACATTTCTTAATAAACATCGCATTAAGTTAAAATACGACATAAAAATCAAATACGCAACAATTGATGGATTATTGTGTATTGAATACACTAAATTTATTAAGGGCCAGACTAGTATGACATAAATAATAATAATAAATAAATAAATAAATAAATACGTATAGATAGATACACGATAATGTAATACTATAGATCGTCATATTCAATGAGCTAGTGACGACTACAGTATTACGTAATCTCTACTCAGCGGGTGATTTAGATGACCGTGCGATTTAACTGGTAAAATGCAAATTTAAAAGGTAAAACGCAAATATAAAAGGTAAAACGCTAAAATCCCACGACAATGCAAATTTAAAAGGAAAAACGCAAATTTAAAAGGTAAAACGCTAAAATCCCACGATAATGCAAATTTAAAAGGAAAAACGCAAATATAAAAAGTAAAACGCTAAAATCCCACGACAATGCAAATTTAAAAGGAAAAACGCAAATATAAAAGGAAAAACGCTAAAATCCCACGACAATGCAAATTTATAAGGAAAAACGCAAATATAAAAGGAAAAACGCTAAAATCCCACGACAATGCAAATTTAAAAGGAAAAACGCAAATATAAAAGGAAAAACGCTAAAATCCCACGACAATGCAAATTTAAAAGGAAAAACGCAAATATAAAAGGTAAAACGCTAAAATCCCACGACAATGCAAATTTAAAAGGAAAAACGCAAATATAAAAGGTAAAACGCTAAAATCCCACGACAATGCAAATTTAAAAGGAAAAACGCTAAAATGCCACGACAATGCAAATTTAAAAGGTAAAACGCAAATATAACAAGACAATTCGCTAATTTAACTGGTAAACGCTAATATAACTGGTAATCTTTAATTATTTGCATTTTACCGGGAATATTTGCATTTTACCGGGGATATTTGCATTTTCTATTTCCTAGTGTCATGGGCTTTGTGTCTGTCCCACCATTTTTTTGTAATGTATATAACCTGTCAATTTTTTTTTTTTATACAGAACTGAATGCAAGATTACCTATTGTCATGATCATTAAACAACTCAATTAAACATTTTTCTGTATACATATTTTTATCTAAAAAGATAAGGCAGATATAGCCAACAATCCGTATCTAATGGTCCGATCACTTTCCGAATATTATACATCAATGTCAGTTTCCGGTTTACCTACATTTTTAATTTCAGTTAAGAATATGAATCTGCTGTCATCTTCAATATATAAGCATCTCAAAACATATTTAATTAAACACAAACAATCTTTGATACTTGGGGAGTGTGGAAGTCAACTTATTTCTGTGCTCAGTAATATATTTCAGTTTTAATGTTCCACGTTTTGCAGGTGGTGGTTCCTACTAAAAGGATGTTTACATTTACGTACATTTGTATAGGAGTTTCGATTACAAAGAGGAACGTGTCGGTCTGACAGAATAAATAAACAAATTTCAAATCTCTGTCTGACATTTTAATAAAACTGAAAACGGAATTTAATGCCATTGGCAGTGGAAACTGGGAGGGAATAAATTTCAATCGCCGGTCCTTTCAAATATCTATGTTTTACCGGACATTTGGTCCGATATAT
Organism: Bathymodiolus brooksi; assembly: GCA_963680875.1. Taxonomy (NCBI): domain Eukaryota; kingdom Metazoa; phylum Mollusca; class Bivalvia; order Mytilida; family Modiolidae; genus Bathymodiolus; species Bathymodiolus brooksi. The sequence goes on along the minus strand of OY804583.1, from coordinate 117,117,092 downwards.
ATTTTGAAATCGTCGGTCCTACTACATTTCTGTCGGTCAGGACCGACGGTTTTCAGGAAGTCTGTTATACACTGAGATGGATGAGCTTGAGTCGAGCATGGTAACCTTTATACACTGAGATGGATGAGCTTGAGTCGAGCATGCTAACCATTATACACTGAGATGGATGAGCTTGAGTCAAGCATGCTAACCATTACACTGAGATGGATGAGCTTGAGTCGAGCATGGTAACCTTTATACACTGAGATGGATGAGCTTGAGTCGAGCATGGTAACCTTTATACACTGAGATGGATGAGCTTGAGTCGAGCATGCTAACCATTATACACTGAGATGGATGAGCTTGAGTCGAGCATGCTAACCTTTATACACAGATGGATGAGCTTGAGTCGAGCATGCTAACCTTTATACACTGAGATGGATGAGCTTGAGTCGAGCATGGTAACCTTTATACACTGAGATGGATGAGCTTGAGTCGTGCATGCTAACCATTATACACAGATGGATGAGCTTGAGTCGAGCATGCTAACCATTATACACTGAGATGGATGAGCTTGAGTCGAGCATGCTAAGCATTATACACTGAGATGGATGAGCTTGAGTCGAGCATGCTAACCATTATACACTGAGATGGAGGAGCTTGAGTCGAGCATGCTAACCATTATACACTGAGATGGAGGAGCTTGAGTCGAGCATGCTAACCATTATACACTGAGATGGATGAGCTTGAGTCGAGCATGCTAACCATTATACACTGAGATGGAGGAGCTTGAGTCGAGCATGCTAACCATTATACACTGAGATGGAGGAGCTTGAGTCGAGCATGCTAACCATTATACACTGAGATGGAGGAGCTTGAGTCGAGCATGCTAACCATTACACTGAGATGGATGAGCTTGAGTCGAGCATGGTAACCTTTATACACTGAGATGGATGAGCTTGAGTCGAGCATGGTAACCTTTATACACTGAGATGGATGAGCTTGAGTCGAGCATGCTAACCATTATACACTGAGATGGATGAGCTTGAGTCGAGCATGCTAACCTTTATACACTGAGATGGATGAGCTTGAGTCGAGCATGCTAACGTTTATACACTGAGATGGATGAGCTTGAGTCGAGCATGGTAACCTTTATACACTGAGATGGATGAGCTTGAGTCGAGCATGCTAACCATTATACACTGAGATGGATGAGCTTGAGTCGAGCATGCTAACCATTATACACTGAGATGGATGAGCTTGAGTCTAGCATGCTAACCTTTATACACTGAGATGGATGAGCTTGAGTCGAGCATGCTAACCTTTATACACTGAGATGGATGAGCTTGAGTCGAGCATGCTAACCATTATACACTGAGATGGATGAGCTTGAGTCGAGGATACCAACCATTATACACTGAGATGGATGAGCTTGAGTCGAGCATGCTAACCATTATACACTGAGATGGATGAGCTTGAGTCGAGCATGCTAACCATTATACACTGAGATGGATGAGCTTGAGTCGAGCATGCTAACCATTATACACTGAGATGGATGAGCTTGAGTCGAGCATGCTAACCATTATACACTGAGATGGATGAGCTTGAGTCGAGCATGCTAACCATTATACACTGAGATGGATGAACTTGAGTCGAGCATGCTAACCATTATACACTGAGATGGATGAGCTTGAGTCGAGGATGCCAACCATTATACACTGAGATGGATGAGCTTGAGTCGAGCATGCTAACCATTATACACTGAGATGGATGAGCTTGAGTCGAGCATGCTAACCATTATACACTGAGATGGATGAGCTTGAGTCGAGCATGCTAACCATTATACACTGAGATGGATGAGCTTGAGTCGAGCATGCTAACCATTATACACTGAGATGGATGAGCTTGAGTCGAGCATGCTAACCATTATACACTGAGATGGATGAGCTTGAGTCGAGCATGCTAACCATTATACACTGAGATGGATGAGCTTGAGTCAAGCATGGTAACCTTTATACACTGAGATGGATGAGCTTGAGTCGAGCATGCTAACCATTATACACTGAGATGGATGAGCTTGAGTCGAGCATGGTAACCGTTATACACTGAGATGGATGAGCTTGAGTCGAGCATGCTAACCTTTATACCAGACTTCCCGAAACTTGCTGAGAAGTTGTCAGTCATTCGGACTGACAGACATGAAAATCTTGTCAGTCCGAAAAATATTTTGCCGGTCCGAAAAAAAGTCCCAAAAAATTCACTGTCACATGCATAATGTTTAGTTTGGCCTTTTTAGAGTGATTTACCCTAGTATTAGCAATTGGGCACCTGATTTCACCTCTGGTTTTTATAGAGGTTAAAGTAATTCAATTTTCAGTTTTCAGTGTTGTTCAAAATTTTATATGTTATGTCTTTTATAGTGTGTGTCTCGAGTTTTGTTGTTTTGATAACCTTGTACTATAGGTCAATGGTTGTATGAAAGACGTCATGTCATTGGCTAATATATATACAAATAACCAATCGTGTCGTGATCGTCTTCACAAATGGGTTTGATTGAAACCGGAAATGTATAAAAGGAGTGAAAACAATGAAAATTATGTAATTTAAAAATAAAATTAAACTCTGATCAATGCCTTTCGGACAAAATCTGAGGTAACTATTATACCAAACATTCGGTATTACAGAGTTGGCGGGAAAAAAAAATTCTGTCTGACATTGGGTCAGACAGGAACTGGGGTTCTGTCTTACCCATGTGCTTTGTGTCTGTCCCACCATTTTTTTGTAATATTGTATATAACCTGTCAAATTGGTTTTTTTTTTTATACAGAACTGAATGCAAGATTACCTATTGTCATGATCATTAAACAACTCAATTAAACGTTTTTCTGTATACATATTTTTATCTAAAAAGATAAGGCAGATATAGCCAACAATCCGTATCTAATGGTCCGATCACTTTCCGAATATTATACATCAATGTCAGTTTCCGGTTTACCTACATTTTTAATTTTAGTTAAGAATATGAATCTGCTGTCATCTTCAATATATAAGCATCTCAAAACATATTTAATTAAACACAAACAATCTTTGATACTTGGGGAGTGTCGAAGTCAACTTATTTCTGTGCTCAGTAATATATTTCAGTTTTAATGTTCCACGTTTTGCAGGTGGTGGTTCCTACTAAAAGGATGTTTACATTTACGTACATTTGTATAGGAGTTTCGATTACAAAGAGGAACGTGTCGGTCTGACAGAATAAATAAACAAATTTCAAGTCTCTGTCTGACATTTTAATAAAACTGAAAACGGAATTTAATGCCATTGGCAATGGAAACTGGGAGGGAATAAATTTCAATCGCCGGTCCTTTCAAATATCTATGTTTTACCGGACATTTGGTCCGATATATATTTTGAAATCGTCGGTCCTACTACATTTCTGTCGGTCAGGACCGACGGACCGACAGTTTTCGGGAAGTCTGATATTATACACTGAGATGGATGAGCTTGAGTCGAGCATGGTAACCTTTATACACTGAGATGGATGAGCTTGAGTCGAGCATGCTAACCATTATACACTGAGATGGATGAGCTTGAGTCGAGCATGCTAACCATTACACTGAGATGGATAAGCTTGAGTCGAGCATGGTAACCTTTATACACTGGGATGGATGAGCTTGAATCGAGCATGGTAACCTTTATACACTGAGATGGATGAGCTTGAGTCGAGCATGCTAACCATTATACACTGAGATGGATGAGCTTGAGTCGAGCATGCTAACCTTTATACACTGAGATGGATGAGCTTGAGTCGAGCATGCTAACCTTTATACACTGAGATGGATGAGCTTGAGTCGAGCATGCTAACCTTTATACACTGAGATGGATGAGCTTGAGTCGAGCATGCTAACCTTTATACACTGAGATGGATGAGCTTCAATCGAGCATGCTAACCTTTATACACTGAGATGGATGAGCTTGAGTCGAGCATGCTAACCTTTATACACTGAGATGGATGAGCTTGAGTCGAGCATGCTAACCTTTATACACTGAGATGGATGAGCTTGAGTCGAGCATGCTAACCATTATACACTGAGGTGGATGAGCTTGAGTCGAGCATGCTAACCATTATACACTGAGATGGATGAGCATGAGTCGAGCATGCTAACCATTATACACTGAGATGGATGAGCTTGAGTCGAGCATGCTAACCATTATACACTGAGATGGATGAGCTTGAGTCGAGCATGCTAACCATTATACACTGAGATGGATGAGCTTGAGTCGAGCATGCTAACCATTATACACTGAGATGGAAGAGCTTGAGTCGAGCATGCTAACCATTATACACTGAGATGGATGAGCTTGAGTCGAGCATGCTAACCATTATACACTGAGATGGATGAGCTTGAGTCGAGCATGCTAACCATTATACACTGAGATGGATGAGCTTGAGTCAAGCATGGTAACCTTTATACACTGAGATGGATGAGCTTGAGTCGAGCATGCTAACCATTATACACTGAGATGGATGAGCTTGAGTCGAGGATACCAACCATTATACACTGAGATGGATGAGCTTGAGTCGAGCATGCCAACCATTATACACTGAGATGGATGAGCTTGAGTCGAGCATGCTAACCATTATACACTGAGATGGATGAGCTTGAGTCGAGCATGCTAACCATTATACACTGAGATGGATGAACTTGAGTCGAGCATGCTAACCATTATACACTGAGATGGATGAGCTTGAGTCGAGCATGCTAACCATTATACACTGAGATGGATGAGCTTGAGTCGAGCATGCTAACCATTATACACTGAGATGGATGAGCTTGAGTCGAGCATGCAAACCATCATACACTGAGATGAATGAGCTTGAGTCGAGCATGCTAACCATTATACACTGAGATGGATGAGCTTGAGTCGAGCATGCTAACCATTATACACTGAGATCGAGGAGCTTGAGTCGAGCATGCTAACCATTATACACTGAGATGGATGAGCTTGAGTCGAGCATGCTAACCATTATACACTGATATGGAGGAGCTTGAGTCGAGCATGCTAACCATTATACACTGAGATGGATGAGCTTGAGTCGAGCATGCTAACCATTATACACTGAGATGGATGAGCTTGAGTCGAGCATGCTAACCATTATACACTGAGATGGATGAGCTTGAGTCGAGCATGCTAACCTTTATACACTGAGATGGATGAGCTTGAGTCGAGCATGCTAACCATTATACACTGAGATGGATGAGCTTGAGTCGAGCATGCTAACCTTTATACACTGAGATGGATGAGCTTGAGTCGAGCATGCTAACCTTTATACACTGAGATGGATGAGCTTGAGTCGAGCATGCTAACCTTTATACACTGAGATGGATGAGCTTGAGTCGAGCATGCTAACCTTTATGAACTGAGATGGATGAGCTTGAGTCGAGAATGCTAACCATTATACACTGAGATGGATGAGCTTGAGTCGAGGATACCAACCATTATACACTGAGATGGATGAGCTTGGGTCGAGCATGCTAACCATTATACACTGAGATGGATGAGCTTGAGTCGAGCATGCTAACCATTATACACTGAGATGGATGAGCTTGAGTCGAGCATGCTAACCATTATACACTGAGATGGATGAGCTTGAGTCGAACATGCTAACCATTATAAACTGAGATGGATGAGCTTGAGTCGAGGATGCTAACCATTATACACTGAGATGGATGAGCTTGAGTCGAGCATGCTAACCATTATACACTGAGATGGATGAGCTTGAGTCGAGCATGCTAACCATTATACACTGAGATGGATGAGCTTGAGTCGAGCATGCTAACCATTATACACTGAGATGGATGAGCTTGAGTCGAGAATGCTAACCATTATACACTGAGATGGATGAGCTTGAGTCGAGCATGCTAACCATTATACCCTGAGATGGATGAGCTTGAGTCGAGCATGCTAACCATTATACACTGAGATGGATGAGCTTGAGTCGAGCATGCTAACCTTTATACACTGAGATGGATGAGCTTGAGTCGAGCATGCTAACCATTATACACTGAGATGGATGAGCTTGAGTCGAGCATGCTAACCTTTATACACTGAGATGGATGAGCTTGAGTCGAGCATGCTAACCATTATACACTGAGATGGATGAGCTTAAGTCGAGCATGCTAACCTTTATACACTGAGATGGATGAGCTTGAGTCGAGCATGCTAACCATTATACACTGAGATGGATGAGCTTGAGTCGAGCATGCTAACCTTTATACACTGAGATGGATGAGCTTGAGTCGAGCATGCCAACCATTATACACTGAGATGGATGAGCTTGAGTCGAGCATGCTAACCATTATACACTGAGATGGATGAGCTTGAGTCGAGCATGCTAACCATTATACACTGAGATGGATGAGCTTGAGTCGAGCATGCTAACCATTATACACTGAGATGGATGAGCTTGAGTCGAACATGCTAACCATTATAAACTGAGATGGATGAGCTTGAGTCGAGGAAGCTAACCATTATACACTGAGATGGATGAGCTTGAGTCGAGCATGCTAACCATTATACACTGAGATGGATGAGCTTGAGTCGAGCATGCTAACCATTATACACTGAGATGGATGAGCTTGAGTCGAGGATACCAACCATTATACACTGAGATGGATGAGCTTGAGTCGAGAATGCTAACCATTATACACTGAGATGGATGAGCTTGAGTCGAGCATGCTAACCATTATACACTGAGATGGATGAGCTTGAGTCGAGCATGCTAACCATTATACACTGAGATGGATGAGCTTGAGTCGAGCATGGTAACCTTCATACACTGAGATGGATGAGCTTGAGTCGAGCATGCTAACCATTATACACTGAGATGGATGAGCTTGAGTCGAACATGCTAACCATTATAAACTGAGATGGATGAGCTTGAGTCGAGGATGCTAACCATTATACACTGAGATGGATGAGCTTGAGTCGAGCATGCTAACCATTATACACTGAGATGGATGAGCTTGAGTCGAGCATGCTAACCATTATACACTGAGATGGATGAGCTTGAGTCGAGCATGCTAACCATTATACACTGAGATGGATGAGCTTGAGTCGAGAATGCTAACCATTATACACTGAGATGGATGAGCTTGAGTCGAGCATGCTAACCATTATACACTGAGATGGATGAGCTTGAGTCGAGCATGCTAACCATTATACACTGAGATGGATGAGCTTGAGTCGAGCATGGTAACCTTCATACACTGAGATGGATGAGCTTGAGTCGAGCATGCTAACCATTATACACTGAGATGGATGAGCTTGAGTCGAGCATGCTAACCTTTATACACTGAGATGGATGAGCTTGAGTCGAGCATGCTAACCATTATACACTGAGATGGATGAGCTTGAGTCGAGCATGCTAACCATTATACACTGAGATGGATGAGCTTGAGTCGAGCATGCTAACCTTTATACACTGAGATGGATGAGCTTGAGTCGAGCATGCCAACCATTATACACTGAGATGGATGAGCTTGAGTCGAGCATGCTAACCATTATACACTGAGATGGATGAGCTTGAGTCGAGCATGCTAACCTTTATACACTGAGATGGATGAGCTTGAGTCGAGCATGCTAACCATTATACACTGAGATGGATGAGCTTGAGTCGAGCATGCTAACCTTTATACACTGAGATGGATGAGCTTGAGTCGAGCATGCTAACCATTATACACTGAGATGGATGAGCTTAAGTCGAGCATGCTAACCTTTATACACTGAGATGGATGAGCTTGAGTCGAGCATGCTAACCATTATACACTGAGATGGATGAGCTTGAGTCGAGCATGCTAACCTTTATACACTGAGATGGATGAGCTTGAGTCGAGCATGCCAACCATTATACAATGAGATGGATGAGCTTGAGTCGAGCATGCTAACCATTATACACTGAGATGGATGAGCTTGAGTCGAGCATGCTAACCATTATACACTGAGATGGATGAGCTTGAGTCGAGCATGCTAACCATTATACACTGAGATGGATGAGCTTGAGTCGAACATGCTAACCATTATAAACTGAGATGGATGAGCTTGAGTCGAGGATGCTAACCATTATACACTGAGATGGATGAGCTTGAGTCGAGCATGCTAACCATTATACACTGAGATGGATGAGCTTGAGTCGAGCATGCTAACCATTATACACTGAGATGGATGAGCTTGAGTCGAGGATACCAACCATTATACACTGAGATGGATGAGCTTGAGTCGAGAATGCTAACCATTATACACTGAGATGGATGAGCTTGAGTCGAGCATGCTAACCATTATACACTGAGATGGATGAGCTTGAGTCGAGCATGCTAACCATTATACACTGAGATGGATGAGCTTGAGTCGAGCATGGTAACCTTCATACACTGAGATGGATGAGCTTGAGTCGAGCATGCTAACCATTATACACTGAGATGGATGAGCTTGAGTCGAACATGCTAACCATTATAAACTGAGATGGATGAGCTTGAGTCGAGGATGCTAACCATTATACACTGAGATGGATGAGCTTGAGTCGAGCATGCTAACCATTATACACTGAGATGGATGAGCTTGAGTCGAGCATGCTAACCATTATACACTGAGATGGATGAGCTTGAGTCGAGCATGCTAACCATTATACACTGAGATGGATGAGCTTGAGTCGAGAATGCTAACCATTATACACTGAGATGGATGAGCTTGAGTCGAGCATGCTAACCATTATACACTGAGATGGATGAGCTTGAGTCGAGCATGCTAACCATTATACACTGAGATGGATGAGCTTGAGTCGAGCATGGTAACCTTCATACACTGAGATGGATGAGCTTGAGTCGAGCATGCTAACCATTATACACTGAGATGGATGAGCTTGAGTCGAGCATGCTAACCTTTATACACTGAGATGGATGAGCTTGAGTCGAGCATGCTAACCATTATACACTGAGATGGATGAGCTTGAGTCGAGCATGCTAACCATTATACACTGAGATGGATGAGCTTGAGTCGAGCATGCTAACCTTTATACACTGAGATGGATGAGCTTGAGTCGAGCATGCCAACCATTATACACTGAGATGGATGAGCTTGAGTCGAGCATGCTAACCATTATACACTGAGATGGATGAGCTTGAGTCGAGCATGCTAACCATTATACACTGAGATGGATGAGCTTGAGTCGAGGATGCTAACCATTATACACTGAGATGGATGAGCTTGAGTCGAGCATGCTAACCATTATACACTGAGATGGATGAGCTTGAGTCGAGCATGCTAACCATTATACACTGAGATGGATGAGCTTGAGTCGAGCATGCTAACCATTATACACTGAGATGGATGAGCTTGAGTCGAGAATGCTAACCATTATACACTGAGATGGATGAGCTTGAGTCGAGCATGCTAACCATTATACACTGAGATGGATGAGCTTGAGTCGAGCATGCTAACCATTATACACTGAGATGGATGAGCTTGAGTCGAGCATGGTAACCTTCATACACTGAGATGGATGAGCTTGAGTCGAGCATGCTAACCATTATACACTGAGATGGATGAGCTTGAGTCGAACATGCTAACCATTATAAACTGAGATGGATGAGGTTGAGTCGAGGATGCTAACCATTATACACTGAGATGGATGAGCTTGAGTCGAGCATGCTAACCATTATACACTGAGATGGATGAGCTTGAGTCGAGCATGCTAACCATTATACACTGAGATGGATGAGCTTGAGACGAGCATGCTAACCATTATACACTGAGATGGATGAGCTTGAGTCGAGAATGCTAACCATTATACACTGAGATGGATGAGCTTGAGTCGAGCATGCTAACCATTATACACTGAGATGGATGAGCTTGAGTCGAGCATGCTAACCATTATACACTGAGATGGATGAGCTTGAGTCGAGCATGGTAACCTTCATACACTGAGATGGATGAGCTTGAGTCGAGCATGCTAACCATTATACACTGAGATGGATGAGCTTGAGTCGAGCATGCTAACCTTTATACACTGAGTTGGATGAGCTTGAGTCGAGCATGCTAACTATTATACACTGAGATGGATGAGCTTGAGTCGAGCATGCTAACCATTATACACTGAGATGGATGAGCTTGAGTCGAGCATGCTAACCTTTATACACTGAGATGGATGAGCTTGAGTCGAGCATGCCAACCATTATACACTGAGATGGATGAGCTTGAGTCGAGCATGCTAACCATTATACACTGAGATGGATGAGCTTGAGTCGAGCATGCTAACCATTATACACTGAGATGGATGAGCTTGAGTCGAGCATGCTAACCATTATACATTGAGATGGATGAGCTTGAGTCGAGCATGGTAACCTTTTTACACTGAGATGGATGAGCTTGAGTCGAGCATGCTAACCATTATACACTGAGATGGATGAGCTTGAGTCGAGCATGCTAACCATTATACACTGAGATGGATGAGCTTGAGTCGAGCATGCTAACCATTATACACTGAGATGGATGAGCTTGAGTCGAGCATGCTAACCTTTATACACTGAGATGGATGAGCTTGAGTCGAGCATGGTAACCTTTATACACTGAGATGGATGAGCTTGAGTCGAGCATGCTAACCATTATACACTGAGATGGATGAGCTTGAGTCGAGCATGCAAACCATTACACTGAGATGGATGAGCTTGAGTCGAGCATGGTAACCTTTATACACTGAGATGGATGAGCTTGAGTCGAGCATGGTAACCATTATACACTGAGATGGATGAGCTTGAGTCGAGCATGCTAACCATTATACACTGAGATGGATGAGCTTGAGTCGAGCATGCTAACCTTTATACACTGAGATGGATGAGCTTGAGTCGAGCATCCTAACCTTTATACACTGAGATGGATGAGCTTGAGTCGTGCATGGTAACCTTTATACACTGAGATGGATGAGCTTGAGTCGAGCATGCTAACCATTATACACTGAGATGGATGAGCTTGAGTTGAGCATGCTAACCTTTATACATTGAGATGGATGAGCTTGAGTCGAGAATGCTAATCTTTATACACTGAGATGGATGCGCTTGAATCGAGCATGGTAACCTTTATACACTGAGATGGATGAGCTTGAGTCGAGCATGCTAACCTTTATACACTGAGATGGATGAGCTTGAGTCGAGCATGGTAACCTTTATACACTGAGATGGATGAGCTTGAGTCGAGCATGCTAACCATTATACACTGAGATGGATGAGCTTGAGTCGAGCATTCTAACCATTATACACTGAGATGGATGAGCTTGAGTCGAGCATGCTAACCATTATACATTGAGATGGATGAGCTTGAGTCGAGCATGGTAACGTTTATACACTGAGATGGATGAGCTTGAGTCGAGCATGCTAACCATTATACACTGAGATGGATGAGCTTGAGTCGAGCATGCAAACCATTACACTGAGATGGATGAGCTTGAGTCGAGCATGGTAACCTTTATACACTGAGATGGATGAGCTTGAGTCGAGCATGGTAACCTTTATACACTGAGATGGATGAGCTTGAGTCGAGCATGCTAACCATTATACACTGAGATGGATGAGCTTGAGTCGAGCATGGTAACCGTTATACACTGAGATGGATGAGCTTGAGTCGAGCATCCTAACCTTTATACACTGAGATGGATGAGCTTGAGTCGAGCATGGTAACCTTTATACACAGATGGATGAGCTTGAGTCGAGCATAATAACCTTTATACACTGAGATGGATGAGCTTGAGTTGAGCATGCTAACCTTTATACACTGAGATGGATGAGCTTGAGTCGAGAATGCTAATCTTTATACACTGAGATGGATGAGCTTGAATCGAGCATGGTAACCTTTATACACTGAGATGGATGAGCTTGAGTCGAGCATGCTAACCTTTATACACTGAGATGGATGAGCTTGAGTCGAGCATGGTAACCTTTATACACTGAGATGGATGAGCTTGAGTCGAGCATGCTAACCATTATACACTGAGATGGATGAGCTTGAGTCGAGCATGCTAACCTTTATACACTGAGATGGATGAGCTTGAGTCGAGCATGCTAACCATTATACACTGAGATGGATGAGCTTGAGACGAGCATGCTAACCTTTATACACTGAGATGGATGAGCTTGAGTCGAGCATGCTAACCATTATACACTGAGATGGATGAGCTTGAGTCGAGCATGCTAACCATTATACACTGAGATGGATGAGCTTGAGTCGAGCATGCTAACCATTATACACTGAGATGGATGAGCTTGAGTCGAGCATGCTAACCATTATACACTGAGATGGATGAGCTTGAGTCGAGCATGCTAACCATTATACATTGAGATGGATGAGCTTGAGTCGAGCATGGTAACCTTTATACACTGAGATGGATGAGCTTGAGTCGAGCATGCTAACCATTATACACTGAGATGGATGAGCTTGAGTCGAGCATGCTAACCATTATACACTGAGATGGATGAGCTTGAGTCGAGCATGCTAACCATTATACATTGAGATGGATGAGCTTGAGTCGAGCATGGTAACCTTTATACACTGAGATGGATGAGCTTGAGTCGAGCATGCTAACCATTATACACTGAGATGGATGAGCTTGAGTCGAGCATGGTAAACTTTATACACTGAGATGGATGAGCTTGAGTCGAGCATGCTAACCATTATACACTGAGATGGATGAGCTTGAGTCGAGCATGCTAACCCTTATACACTGAGATGGATGAGCTTGAGTCGAGCATGCTAACCTTTATACACTGAGATGGATGAGCTTGAGTCGAGCATGCTAACCTTTATACACTAAGATGGATGAGCTTGCGTCGAGCATGCTAACCATTATACACTGAGATGGATGAGCTTGAGTCGAGCATGCTAACCATTATACATTGAGATGGATGAGCTTGAGTCGAGCATGGTAACCTTTATACACTGAGATGGATGAGCTTGAGTCGAGCATGCTAACCTTTATACACTGAGATGGATGAGCTTGAGTCGTGCATGGTAACCTTTATACACTGAGATGGATGAGCTTGAGTCGAGCATAATAACCTTTATACACTGAGATGGATGAGCTTGAGTTGAGCATGCTAACCTTTATACATTGAGATGGATGAGCTTGAGTCGAGAATGCTAATCTTTATACACTGAGATGGATGAGCTTGAATCGAGCATGGTAACCTTTATACACTGAGATGGATGAGCTTGAGTCGAGCATGCTAACCTTTATACACTGAGATGGATGAGCTTGAGTCGAGCATGGTAACCTTTATACACTGAGATGGATGAGCTGAGTCGAGCATGCTAACCATTATACACTGAGATGGATGAGCTTGAGTCGAGCATGCTAACCATTATACACTGAGATGGATGAGCTTGAGTCGAGCATGCTAACCATTATACATTGAGATGGATGAGCTTGAGTCGAGCATGGTAACGTTTATACACTGAGATGGATGAGCTTGAGTCGAGCATGCTAACCATTATACACTGAGATGGATGAGCTTGAGTCGAGCATGCAAACCATTACACTGAGATGGATGAGCTTGAGTCGAGCATGGTAACCTTTATACACTGAGATGGATGAGCTTGAGTCGAGCATGGTAACCTTTATACACTGAGTTGGATGAGCTTGAGTCGAGCATGCTAACCATTATACACTGAGATGGATGAGCTTGAGTCGAGCATGGTAACCTTTATACACTGAGATGGATGAGCTTGAGTCGAGCATCCTAACCTTTATACACTGAGATGGATGAGCTTGAGTCGAGCATGGTAACCTTTATACACAGATGGATGAGCTTGAGTCGAGCATAATAACCTTTATACACTGAGATGGATGAGCTTGAGTTGAGCATGCTAACCTTTATACACTGAGATGGATGAGCTTGAGTCGAGAATGCTAATCTTTATACACTGAGATGGATGAGCTTGAATCGAGCATGGTAACCTTTATACACTGAGATGGATGAGCTTGAGTCGAGCATGCTAACCTTTATACACTGAGATGGATGAGCTTGAGTCGAGCATGGTAACCTTTATACACTGAGATGGATGAGCTTGAGTCGAGCATGCTAACCATTATACACTGAGATGGATGAGCTTGAGTCGAGCATGCTAACCTATATACACTGAGATGGATGATCTTGAGTCGAGCATGCTAACCATTATACACTGAGATGGATGAGCTTGAGTCGAGCATGCTAACCTTTATACACTGAGATGGATGAGCTTGAGTCGAGCATGCTAACCATTATACATTGAGATGGATGAGCTTGAGTCGAGCATGGTAACCTTTATACACTGAGATGGATGAGCTTGAGTCGAGCATGCTAACCATTATACACTGAGATGGATGAGCTTGAGTCGAGCATGGTAACCATTATACACTGAGATGGATGAGCTTGAGTCGAGCATGCTAACCATTATACATTGAGATGGATGAGCTTGAGTCGAGCATGGTAACCTTTATACACTGAGATGGATGAGCTTGAGTCGAGCATGCTAACCATTATACACTGAGATGGATGAGCTTGAGTCGAGCATGGTAAACTTTATACACTGAGATGGATGAGCTTGAGTCGAGCATGCTAACCATTATACACTGAGATGGATGAGCTTGAGTCGAGCATGCTAACCCTTATACACTGAGATGGATGAGCTTGAGTCGAGCATGCTAACCTTTATACACTGAGATGGATGAGCTTGAGTCGAGCATGCTAACCTTTATACACTGAGATGGATGAGCTTGCGTCGAGCATGCTAACCATTATACACTGACATGGATGAGCTTGAGTCGAGCATGCCAACCATTATACACTGAGATGGATGAGCTTGAGTCGAGCATGCTAACCATTATACACTGAGATGGATGAGCTTGAGTCGAGCATGCTAACCATTATACACTGAGATGGATGAGCTTGAGTCGAGCATGCTAACCATTATACATTGAGATGGATGAGCTTGAGTCGAGCATGGTAACCTTTATACACTGAGATGGATGAGCTTGAGTCGAGCATGCTAACCATTATACACTGAGATGGATGAGCTTGAGTCGAGCATGCTAACCATTATACACTGAGATGGATGAGCTTGAGTCGAGCATGCTAACCATTATACACTGAGATGGATGAGCTTGAGTCGAGCATGCTAACCTTTATACACTGAGATGGATGAGCTTGAGTCGAGCATGGTAACCTTTATACACTGAGATGGATGAGCTTGAGTCGAGCATGCTAACCATTATACACTGAGATGGATGAGCTTGAGTCGAGCATGCAAACCATTACACTGAGATGGATGAGCTTGAGTCGAGCATGGTAACCTTTATACACTGAGATGGATGAGCTTGAGTCGAGCATGGTAACCTTTATACACTGAGATGGATGAGCTTGAGTCGATCATGCTAACCTTTATACACTGAGATGGATGAGCTTGAGTCGAGCATGCTAACCTTTATACACTGAGATGGATGAGCTTGAGTCGAGCATAATAACCTTTATACACTGAGATGGATGAGCTTGAGTTGAGCATGCTAACCTTTATACACTGAGATGGATGAGCTTGAGTCGAGAATGCTAATCTTTATACACTGAGATGGATGAGCTTGAATCGAGCATGGTAACCTTTATACACTAAGATGGATGAGCTTGAGTCGAGCATGCTAACCTTTATACACTGAGATGGATGAGCTTGAGTCGAGCATGGTAACCTTTATACACTGAGATGGATGAGCTTGAGTCGAGCATGCTAACCATTATACACTGAGATGGATGAGCTTGAGTCGAGCATGCTAACCATTATACACTGAGATGGATGAGCTTGAGTCGAGCATGCTAACCATTATACATTGAGATGGATGAGCTTGAGTCGAGCATGGTAACGTTTATACACTGAGATGGATGAGCTTGAGTCGAGCATGCTAACCATTATACACTGAGATGGATGAGCTTGAGTCGAGCATGCTAACCCTTATACACTGAGATGGATGAGCTTGAGTCGAGCATGCTAACCTTTATACACTGAGATGGATGAGCTTGAGTCGAGCATGCTAACCTTTATACACTGAGATGGATGAGCTTGCGTCGAGCATGCTAACCATTATACACTGAGATGGATGAGCTTGAGTCGAGGATGCCAACCATTATACACTGAGATGGATGAGCTTGAGTCGAGCATGCTAACCATTATACACTGAGATGGATGAGCTTGAGTCGAGCATGCTAACCATTATACACTGAGATGGATGAGCTTGAGTCGAGCATGCTAACCATTATACACTGAGATGGATGAGCTTGAGTCGAGAATGCTAACCATTATACACTGAGATGGATGAGCTTGAGTCGAGCATGCTAACCATTATACACTGAGATGGATGAGCTTGAGTCGAGCATGCTAACCATTATACACTGAGATGGATGAGCTTGAGTCGAGCATGCTAACCTTTATACACTGAGATGGATGAGCTTGAGTCGAGCATGCTAACCATGATACACTGAGATGGATGAGCTTGAGTCGAGCATGCTAACCTTTATACACTGAGATGGATGAGCTTGAGTCGAGAATGCTAACCATTATACACTGAGATGGATGAGCTTAAGTCGAGCATGCTAACCTTTATACACTGAGATGGATGAGCTTGAGTCGAGCATGCTAACCATTATACACTGAGATGGATGAGCTTGAGTCGAGCATGCTAACCATTATACACTGAGATGGATGAGCTTGAGTCGAGCATGCTAACCATTATACACTGAGATGGATGAGCTTGAGTCGAGCATGCTAACCATTATACACTGAGATGGATGAGCTTGAGTCGAGCATGCTAACCATTATACATTGAGATGGATGAGCTTGAGTCGAGCATGGTAACCTTTATACACTGAGATGAATGAGCTTGAGTCGAGCATGCTAACCATTATACACTGAGATGGATGAGCTTGAGTCGAGCATGCTAACCATTATACACTGACATGGATGAGCTTGAGTCGAGCATGCTAACCATTATACACTGAGATGGATGAGCTTGAGTCGAGCATGCTAACCATTATACACTGAGATGGATGAGCTTGAGTCGAGCATGGTAACCTTTATATACTGAGATGGACGAGCTTGAGTCGAGCATGCTAACCTTTATACACTGAGATGGATGAGCTTGAGTCGAGCATGGTAACCATTATACACTGAGATGGATGAGCTTGAGTCGAGCATACTAACCATGATACACTGAGATGGATGAGCTTGAGTCGAGCATGGTAACCTTTATACACTGAGATGGATGAGCTTGAGTCGAGCATGCTAACCATTATACACTGAGATGGATGAGCTTGAGTCGAGCATGCTAACCATTATACACTGAGATGGATGAGCTTGAGTCGAGCATGCTAACCATTATACATTGAGATGGATGAGCTTGAGTCGAGCATGGTAACGTTTATACACTGAGATGGATGAGCTTGAGTCGAGCATGCTAACCATTATACACTGAGATGGATGAGCTTGAGTCGAGCATGGTAACCTTTATACACTGAGATGGATGAGCTTGAGTCGAGCATGCTAACCATTATACACTGACATGGATGAGCTTGAGTCGATCATGCTAACCTTTATACACTGAGATGGATGAGCTTGAGTCGAGCATGCTAACCTTTATACACTGAGATGGATGAGCTTGATTCGAGCATAATAACCTTTATACACTGAGATGGATGAGCTTGAGTTGAGCATGCTAACCTTTATACACTGAGATGGATGAGCTTGAGTCGAGAATGCTAATCTTTATACACTGAGATGGATGAGCTTGAATCGAGCATGGTAACCTTTATACACTAAGATGGATGAGCTTGAGTCGAGCATGCTAACCTTTATACACTGAGATGGATGAGCTTGAGTCGAGCATGGTAACCTTTATACACTGAGATGGATGAGCTTGAGTCGAGCATGCTAACCATTATACACTGAGATGGATGAGCTTGAGTCGAGCATGCTAACCATTATACACTGAGATGGATGAGCTTGAGTCGAGCATGCTAACCATTATACATTGAGATGGATGAGCTTGAGTCGAGCATGGTAACGTTTATACACTGAGATGGATGAGCTTGAGTCGAGCATGCTAACCATTATACACTGAGATGGATGAGCTTGAGTCGAGCATGCTAACCCTTATACACTGAGATGGATGAGCTTGAGTCGAGCATGCTAACCTTTATACACTGAGATGGATGAGCTTGAGTCGAGCATGCTAACCTTTATACACTGAGATGGATGAGCTTGCGTCGAGCATGCTAACCATTATACACTGAGATGGATGAGCTTGAGTCGAGGATGCCAACCATTATACACTGAGATGGATGAGCTTGAGTCGAGCATGCTAACCATTATACACTGAGATGGATGAGCTTGAGTCGAGCATGCTAACCATTATACACTGAGATGGATGAGCTTGAGTCGAGCATGCTAACCATTATACACTGAGATGGATGAGCTTGAGTCGAGAATGCTAACCATTATACACTGAGATGGATGAGCTTGAGTCGAGCATGCTAACCATTATACACTGAGATGGATGAGCTTGAGTCGAGCATGCTAACCATTATACACTGAGATGGATGAGCTTGAGTCGAGCATGCTAACCTTTATACACTGAGATGGATGAGCTTGAGTCGAGCATGCTAACCATGATACACTGAGATGGATGAGCTTGAGTCGAGCATGCTAACCTTTATACACTGAGATGGATGAGCTTGAGTCGAGAATGCTAACCATTATACACTGAGATGGATGAGCTTAAGTCGAGCATGCTAACCTTTATACACTGAGATGGATGAGCTTGAGTCGAGCATGCTAACCATTATACACTGAGATGGATGAGCTTGAGTCGAGCATGCTAACCATTATACACTGAGATGGATGAGCTTGAGTCGAGCATGCTAACCATTATACACTGAGATGGATGAGCTTGAGTCGAGCATGCTAACCATTATACACTGAGATGGATGAGCTTGAGTCGAGCATGCTAACCATTATACATTGAGATGGATGAGCTTGAGTCGAGCATGGTAACCTTTATACACTGAGATGAATGAGCTTGAGTCGAGCATGCTAACCATTATACACTGAGATGGATGAGCTTGAGTCGAGCATGCTAACCATTATACACTGACATGGATGAGCTTGAGTCGAGCATGCTAACCATTATACACTGAGATGGATGAGCTTGAGTCGAGCATGCTAACCATTATACACTGAGATGGATGAGCTTGAGTCGAGCATGGTAACCTTTATATACTGAGATGGACGAGCTTGAGTCGAGCATGCTAACCTTTATACACTGAGATGGATGAGCTTGAGTCGAGCATGGTAACCATTATACACTGAGATGGATGAGCTTGAGTCGAGCATACTAACCATGATACACTGAGATGGATGAGCTTGAGTCGAGCATGGTAACCTTTATACACTGAGATGGATGAGCTTGAGTCGAGCATGCTAACCATTATACACTGAGATGGATGAGCTTGAGTCGAGCATGCTAACCATTATACACTGAGATGGATGAGCTTGAGTCGAGCATGCTAACCATTATACATTGAGATGGATGAGCTTGAGTCGAGCATGGTAACGTTTATACACTGAGATGGATGAGCTTGAGTCGAGCATGCTAACCATTATACACTGAGATGGATGAGCTTGAGTCGAGCATGGTAACCTTTATACACTGAGATGGATGAGCTTGAGTCGAGCATGCTAACCTTTATACACTGAGATGGATGAACTTGCGTCGAGCATGCTAACCATTATACACTGAGATGGATGAGCTTGAGTCGAGGATACCAACCATTATACACTGAGATGGATGAGCTTGAGTCGAGCATGCTAACCATTATACACTGAGATGGATGAGCTTGAGTCGAGCATGCTAACCATTATACACTGAGATGGATGAGCTTGAGTCGAGCATGCTAACCATTATACACTGAGATGGATGAGCTTGAGTCGAGCATGCTAACCATTATACACTGAGATGGAAGAGCTTGAGTCGAGGATGCCAACCATTATACACTGAGATGGATGAGCTTGAGTCGAGCATGCTAACCATTATACACTGAGATGGATGAGCTTGAGTCGAGCATGCTAACCATTATACACTGAGATGGATGAGCTTGAGTCGAGCATGCTAACCGTTATACACTGAGATGGATGAGCTTGAGTCGAGCATGCTAACCATTATACACTGAGATGGATGAGCTTGAGTCGAGCATGGTAACCTTTATACACTGAGATGGATGAGCTTGAGTCGAGCATGCTAACCATTATACACTGAGATGGATGAGCTTGAGTCGAGCATGCTAACCATTATAGACTGAGATGGATGAGCTTGAGTCGAGCATGCTAACCATTATACACTGAGATGGATGAGCTTGAGTCGAGCATGCTAACCATTATACATTGAGATGGATGAGCTTGAGTCGAGCATGGTAACGTTTATACACTGAGATGGATGAGCATGAGTCGAGCATGCTAACCATTATACACTGAGATGGATGAGCTTGAGTCGAGCATGGTAACCTTTATACACTGAGATGGATGAGCTTGAGTCGAGCATGCTAACCATTATACACTGAGATGGATGAGCTTGAGTCGAGCATGTTAACCCTTATACACTGAGATGGATGAGCTTGAGTCTAGCATGCTAACCTTTATACACTGAGATGGATAAGCTTGCGTCGAGCATGCTAACCATTATACACTGACATGGATGAGCTTGAGTCGAGCATGCCAACCATTATACACTGAGATGGATGAGCTTGAGTCGAGCATACTAACCATTATACACTGAGATGGATGAGCTAAAGTCGAGCATGCTAACCATTATACACTGAGATGGATGAGCTTGAGTCGAGCATGCTAACCATTATACATTGAGATTGATGAGCTTGAGTCGAGCATGGTAACCTTTATACACTGAGATGGATGAGCTTGAGTCGAGCATGCTGACCATTATACACTGAGATGGATGAGCTTGAGTCGAGCATGCTAACCATTATACACTGAGATGGATGAGCTTGAGTCGAGCATGCTAACCATTATACACTGAGATGGATGAGCTTGAGTCGAGCATGCTAACCATTATACACTGAGATGGATGAGCTTGAGTCGAGCATGCTAACCTTTATACACTGAGATGGATGAGCTTGAGTCGAGCATGGTAACCTTTATACACTGAGATGGATGAGCTTTAGTCGAGCATGCTAACCATTATACACTGAGATGGATGAGCTTGAGTCGAGCCTGCAAGCCATTACACTGAGATGGATGAGTTTGAGTCGAGCATGGTAACCTTTATACACTGAGATGGATGAGCTTGAGTCGAGCATGGTAACCTTTATACACTGAGATGGATGAGCTTGAGGCGAGCATGCTAACCTTTATACACTGAGATGGATGAGCTTGAGTCGAGCATGGTAACCTTTATACACAGATGGATGAGCTTGAGTCGAGCATAATAACCTTCATACACTGAGATGGATGAGCTTGAGTTGAGCATGCTAACCTTTATACACTGAGATGGATGAGCTTGAGTCGAGAATGCTAATCTTTATACACTGAGATGGATGAGCTTGAGTCGAGCATGCTAACCATTATACACTGAGATGGATGAGCTTGAGTCGAGCATGCTAACCATTATACATTGAGATGGATGAGCTTGAGTCGAGCATGGTAACGTTTATACACTGAGATGGATGAGCTTGAGTCGAGCATGCTAACCATTATACACTGAGATGGATGAGCTTGAGTCGAGCATGGTAACCTTTATACACTGAGATGGATGAGCTTGAGTCGAGCATGCTAACCATTATACACTGAGATGGATGAGCTTGAGTCGAGCATGCTAACCCTTATACACTGAGATGGATGAGCTTGAGTCGAGCATGCTAACCTTTATACACTGAGATGGATGAGCTTGAGTCGAGCATGGTAACCTTTATACACTGAGATGGATGAGCTTTAGTCGAGCATGCTAACCATTATACACTGAGATGGATGAGCTTGAGTCGAGCCTGCAAGCCATTACACTGAGATGGATGAGCTTGAGTCGAGCATGGTAACCTTTATACACTGAGATGGATGAGCTTGAGTCGATCATGGTAACCTTTATACACTGAGATGGATGAGCTTGAGGCGAGCATGCTAACCTTTATACACTGAGATGGATGAGCTTGAGTCGAGCATGGTAACCTTTATACACAGATGGATGAGCTTGAGTCGAGCATAATAACCTTCATACACTGAGATGGATGAGCTTGAGTTGAGCATGCTAACCTTTATACACTGAGATGGATGAGCTTGAGTCGAGAATGCTAATCTTTATACACTGAGATGGATGAGCTTGAGTCGAGCATGCTAACCATTATACACTGAGATGGATGAGCTTGAGTCGAGCATGCTAACCATTATACATTGAGATGGATGAGCTTGAGTCGAGCATGGTAACGTTTATACACTGAGATGGATGAGCTTGAGTCGAGCATGCTAACCATTATACACTGAGATGGATGAGCTTGAGTCGAGCATGGTAACCTTTATACACTGAGATGGATGAGCTTGAGTCGGGCATGCTAACCATTATACACTGAGATGGATGAGCTTGAGTCGAGCATGCTAACCCTTATACACTGAGATGGATGAGCTTGAGTCGAGCATGCTAACCTTTATACACTGAGATGGATGAGCTTGAGTCGAGCATGCTAACCTTTATACACTGAGATGGATGAGCTTGCGTCGAGCATGCTAACCATTATACACTGAGATGGATGAGCTTGAGTCGAGGATGCCAATCATTATACACTGAGATGGATGAGTTTGAGTCGAGCATGCTAACCATTATACACTGAGATGGATGAGCTTGAGTCGAGCATGCTAACCATTATACACTGAGATGGATGAGCTTGAGTCGAGCATGCTAACCATTATACACTGAGATGGATGAGCTTGAGTCGAGAATGCTAACCATTATACACTGAGATGGATGAGCTTGAGTCGAGCATGCTAACCATTATACACTGAGATGGATGAGCTTGAGTCGAGCATGCTAACCATTATACACTGAGATGGATGAGCTTGAGTCGAGCATGCTAACCTTTATACACTGAGATGGATGAGCTTGAGTCGAGCATGCTAACCATGATACACTGAGATGGATGAGCTTGAGTCGAGCATGCTAACCTTTATACACTGAGATGGATGAGCTTGAGTCGAGAATGCTAACCATTATACACTGAGATGGATGAGCTTGAGTCGAGCATGCTAACCTTTATACACTGAGATGGATGAGCTTGAGTCGAGCATGCTAACCATTATACACTGAGATGGATGAGCTTGAGTCGAGCATGCTAACCATTATACACTGAGATGGATGAGCTTGAGTCGAGCATGCTAACCATTATACACTGAGATGGATGAGCTTGAGTCGAGCATGCTAACCATTATACATTGAGATGGATGAGCTTGAGTCGAGCATGGTAACCTTTATACACTGAGATGGATGAGCTTGAGTCGAGCATGGTAACCTTTATACACTGAGATGGATGAGCTTGAGTCGAGCATGGTAACCTTTATACACTGAGATGGATGAGCTTGAGGCGAGCATGCTAACCTTTATACACTGAGATGGATGAGCTTGAGTCGAGCATGGTAACCTTTATACACAGATGGATGAGCTTGAGTCGAGCATAATAACCTTCATACACTGAGATGGATGAGCTTGAGTTGAGCATGCTAACCTTTATACACTGAGATGGATGAGCTTGAGTCGAGAATGCTAATCTTTATACACTGAGATGGATGAGCTTGAGTCGAGCATGCTAACCATTATACACTGAGATGGATGAGCTTGAGTCGAGCATGCTAACCATTATACATTGAGATGGATGAGCTTGAGTCGAGCATGGTAACGTTTATACACTGAGATGGATGAGCTTGAGTCGAGCATGCTAACCATTATACACTGAGATGGATGAGCTTGAGTCGAGCATGGTAACCTTTATACACTGAGATGGATGAGCTTGAGTCGAGCATGCTAACCATTATACACTGAGATGGATGAGCTTGAGTCGAGCATGCTAACCCTTATACACTGAGATGGATGAGCTTGAGTCGAGCATGCTAACCTTTATACACTGAGATGGATGAGCTTGAGTCGAGCATGGTAACCTTTATACACTGAGATGGATGAGCTTTAGTCGAGCATGCTAACCATTATACACTGAGATGGATGAGCTTGAGTCGAGCCTGCAAGCCATTACACTGAGATGGATGAGCTTGAGTCGAGCATGGTAACCTTTATACACTGAGATGGATGAGCTTGAGTCGATCATGGTAACCTTTATACACTGAGATGGATGAGCTTGAGGCGAGCATGCTAACCTTTATACACTGAGATGGATGAGCTTGAGTCGAGCATGGTAACCTTTATACACAGATGGATGAGCTTGAGTCGAGCATAATAACCTTCATACACTGAGATGGATGAGCTTGAGTTGAGCATGCTAACCTTTATACACTGAGATGGATGAGCTTGAGTCGAGAATGCTAATCTTTATACACTGAGATGGATGAGCTTGAGTCGAGCATGCTAACCATTATACACTGAGATGGATGAGCTTGAGTCGAGCATGCTAACCATTATACATTGAGATGGATGAGCTTGAGTCGAGCATGGTAACGTTTATACACTGAGATGGATGAGCTTGAGTCGAGCATGCTAACCATTATACACTGAGATGGATGAGCTTGAGTCGAGCATGGTAACCTTTATACACTGAGATGGATGAGCTTGAGTCGGGCATGCTAACCATTATACACTGAGATGGATGAGCTTGAGTCGAGCATGCTAACCCTTATACACTGAGATGGATGAGCTTGAGTCGAGCATGCTAACCTTTATACACTGAGATGGATGAGCTTGAGTCGAGCATGCTAACCTTTATACACTGAGATGGATGAGCTTGCGTCGAGCATGCTAACCATTATACACTGAGATGGATGAGCTTGAGTAGAGGATGCCAATCATTATACACTGAGATGGATGAGTTTGAGTCGAGCATGCTAACCATTATACACTGAGATGGATGAGCTTGAGTCGAGCATGCTAACCATTATACACTGAGATGGATGAGCTTGAGTCGAGCATGCTAACCATTATACACTGAGATGGATGAGCTTGAGTCGAGAATGCTAACCATTATACACTGAGATGGATGAGCTTGAGTCGAGCATGCTAACCATTATACACTGAGATGGATGAGCTTGAGTCGAGCATGCTAACCATTATACACTGAGATGGATGAGCTTGAGTCGAGCATGCTAACCTTTATACACTGAGATGGATGAGCTTGAGTCGAGCATGCTAACCATGATACACTGAGATGGATGAGCTTGAGTCGAGCATGCTAACCTTTATACACTGAGATGGATGAGCTTGAGTCGAGAATGCTAACCATTATACACTGAGATGGATGAGCTTAAGTCGAGCATGCTAACCTTTATACACTGAGATGGATGAGCTTGAGTCGAGCATGCTAACCATTATACACTGAGATGGATGAGCTTGAGTCGAGCATGCTAACCATTATACACTGAGATGGATGAGCTTGAGTCGAGCATGCTAACCATTATACACTGAGATGGATGAGCTTGAGTCGAGCATGCTAACCATTATACATTGAGATGGATGAGCTTGAGTCGAGCATGGTAACCTTTATACACTGAGATGAATGAGCTTGAGTCGAGCATGCTAACCATTATACACTGAGATGGATGAGCTTGAGTCGAGCATGCTAACCATTATACACTGAGATGGATGAGCTTGAGTCGATCATGCTAACCATTATACACTGTGATGGATGAGCTTGAGTCGAGCATGCTAACCATTATACACTGAGATGGATGAGCTTGAGTCGAGCATGGTAACCTTTATACACTGAGATGGACGAGCTTGAGTCGAGCATGCTAACCTTTATACACTGAGATGGATGAGCTTGAGTCGAGCATGCTAACCATTATACACTGAGATGGATGAGCTTGAGTCGAGCATGCTAACCATAATACACTGAGATGGATGAGCTTGAGTCGAGCATGGTAACCTTTATACCCTGAGATGGATGAGCTTGAGTCGAGCATGCTAACCATTATACACTGAGATGGATGAGCTTGAGTCGAGCATGCTAACCATTATACACTGAGATGGATGAGCTTGAGTCGAGCATGCTAACCATTATACATTGAGATGGATGAGCTTGAGTCGAGCATGGTAACGTTTATACACTGAGATGGATGAGCTTGAGTCGAGCATGCTAACCATTATACACTGAGATGGATGAGCTTGAGTCGAGCATGGTAACCTTTACACACTGAGATGGATGAGCTTGAGTCGAGCATGCTAACCATTATACACTGAGATGGATGAGCTTGAGTCGAGCATGCTAACCCTTATACACTGAGATGGATGAGCTTGAGTCGAGCATGCTAACCTTTATACACTGAGATGGATGAGCTTGAGTCGAGCATGCTAACCTTTATACACTGAGATGGATGAGCTTGCGTCGAGCATGCTAACCATTATACACTGAGATGGATGAGCTTGAGGCGAGAATGCTAATCTTTATACACTGAGATGGATGAGCTTGAATCGAGCATGGTAACCTTTATACACTGAGATGGATGAGCTTGAGTCGAGCATGCTAACCTTTATACACTGAGATGGATGAGCTTGAGTCGAGCATGGTAACCTTTATACACTGAGATGGACGAGCTTGAGTCGAGCATGCTAACCTTTATACACTGAGATGGATGAGCTTGAGTCGAGCATGCTAACCATTATACACTGAGATGGATGAGCTTGAGTCGAGCATGCTAACCCTTATACACTGAGATGGATGAGCTTGAGTCGAGCATGCTAACCTTTATACACTGAGATGGATGAGCTTGAGTCGAGCATGCTAACCTTTATACACTGAGATGGATGAGCTTGCGTCGAGCATGCTAACCATTATACACTGAGATGGATGAGCTTGAGTCGAGAATGCTAATCTTTATACACTGAGATGGATGAGCTTGAATCGAGCATGGTAACCTTTATACACTGAGATGGATGAGCTTGAGTCGAGCATGGTAACCTTTATACACTGAGATGGATGAGCTTGAGTCGAGCATGGTAACCTTTATACACTGAGATGGATGAGCTTGAGTCGAGCATGCTAACCATTATACACTGAGATGGATGAGCTTGAGTCAAGCATGCTAACCATTATACACTGAGATGGATGAGCTTGAGTCGAGCATGCTAACCATTATACATTGAGATGGATGAGCTTGAGTCGAGCATGGTAACGTTTATACACTGAGATGGATGAGCTTGAGTCGAGCATGGTAACCATTATACACTGAGATGGATGAGCTTGAGTCGAGCATGGTAACCATTATACACTGAGATGGATGAGCTTGAGTCGAACATGCTAACCATTATACACTGAGATGGATGAGCTTGAATCGAGCATGCTAACCCTTATACACTAA
Organism: Bathymodiolus brooksi; assembly: GCA_963680875.1. Classification (NCBI taxonomy): domain Eukaryota; kingdom Metazoa; phylum Mollusca; class Bivalvia; order Mytilida; family Modiolidae; genus Bathymodiolus; species Bathymodiolus brooksi. The sequence goes on along the minus strand of OY804583.1, from coordinate 117,089,483 downwards.
GATGGATGAGCTTGAGTCGAGCATGCTAACCTTTATACACTGAGATGGATGAGCTTGAGTCGAGCATGCTAACCTTTATACACTGAGATGGATGAGCTTGCGTCGAGCATGCTAACCATTATACACTGAGATGGATGAGCTTGAGCCGAGGATGCCAACCATTATACACTGAGATGGATGAGCTTGAGTCGAGCATGCTAACCATTATACACTGAGATGGATGAGCTTGAGTCGAGCATGCTAACCATTATACACTGAGATGGATGAGCTTGAGTCGAGCATGCTAACCATTATACACTGAGATGGATGAGCTTGAGTCGAGAATGCTAACCATTATACACTGAGATGGATGAGCTTGAGTCGAGCATGCTAACCATTATACACTGAGATGGATGAGCTTGAGTCGAGCATGCTAACCATTATACACTGAGATGGATGAGCTTGAGTCGAGCATGCTAACCTTTATACACTGAGAGGGATGAGCTTGAGTCGAGCATGCTAACCATGATACACTGAGATGGATGAGCTTGAGTCGAGCATGCTAACCCTTATACACTGAGATGGATGAGCTTGAGTCGAGCATGCTAACCTTTATACACTGAGATGGATGAGCTTGAGTCGAGCATGCTAACCTTTATACACTGAGATGGATGAGCTTGCGTCGAGCATGCTAACCATTATACACTGAGATGGATGAGCTTGAGTCGAGGATGCCAACCATTATACACTGAGATGGATGAGCTTGAGTCGAGCATGCTAACCATTATACACTGAAATGGATGAGCTTGAGTCGAGCATGCTAACCATTATACACTGAGATGGATGAGCTTGAGTCGAGCATGCTAACCATTATACACTGAGATGGATGAGCTTGAGTCGAGCATGGTAACCTTTACACACTGAGATGGATGAGCTTGAGTCGAGCATGCTAACCATTATACACTGAGATGGATGAGCTTGAGTCGAGCATGCTAACCCTTATACACTGAGATGGATGAGCTTGAGTCGAGCATGCTAACCTTTATACACTGAGATGGATGAGCTTGAGTCGAGCATGCTAACCTTTATACACTGAGATGGATGAGCTTGCGTCGAGCATGCTAACCATTATACACTGAGATGGATGAGCTTGAGGCGAGAATGCTAATCTTTATACACTGAGATGGATGAGCTTGAATCGAGCATGGTAACCTTTATACACTGAGATGGATGAGCTTGAGTCGAGCATGCTAACCTTTATACACTGAGATGGATGAGCTTGAGTCGAGCATGGTAACCTTTATACACTGAGATGGACGAGCTTGAGTCGAGCATGCTAACCTTTATACACTGAGATGGATGAGCTTGAGTCGAGCATGCTAACCATTATACACTGAGATGGATGAGCTTGAGTCGAGCATGCTAACCCTTATACACTGAGATGGATGAGCTTGAGTCGAGCATGCTAACCTTTATACACTGAGATGGATGAGCTTGAGTCGAGCATGCTAACCTTTATACACTGAGATGGATGAGCTTGCGTCGAGCATGCTAACCATTATACACTGAGATGGATGAGCTTGAGTCGAGAATGCTAATCTTTATACACTGAGATGGATGAGCTTGAATCGAGCATGGTAACCTTTATACACTGAGATGGATGAGCTTGAGTCGAGCATGGTAACCTTTATACACTGAGATGGATGAGCTTGAGTCGAGCATGGTAACCTTTATACACTGAGATGGATGAGCTTGAGTCGAGCATGCTAACCATTATACACTGAGATGGATGAGCTTGAGTCAAGCATGCTAACCATTATACACTGAGATGGATGAGCTTGAGTCGAGCATGCTAACCATTATACATTGAGATGGATGAGCTTGAGTCGAGCATGGTAACGTTTATACACTGAGATGGATGAGCTTGAGTCGAGCATGGTAACCATTATACACTGAGATGGATGAGCTTGAGTCGAGCATGGTAACCATTATACACTGAGATGGATGAGCTTGAGTCGAACATGCTAACCATTATACACTGAGATGGATGAGCTTGAATCGAGCATGCTAACCCTTATACACTAAGATGGATGAGCTTGAGTCGAGCATGCTAACCTTTATACACTGAGATGGATGAGCTTGAGTCGAGCATGCTAACCTTTATACACTGAGATGGATGAGCTTGCGTCGAGCATGCTAACCATTATACACTGAGATGGATGAGCTTGAGCCGAGGATGCCAACCATTATACACTGAGATGGATGAGCTTGAGTCGAGCATGCTAACCATTATACACTGAGATGGATGAGCTTGAGTCGAGCATGCTAACCATTATACACTGAGATGGATGAGCTTGAGTCGAGCATGCTAACCATTATACACTGAGATGGATGAGCTTGAGTCGAGAATGCTAACCATTATACACTGAGATGGATGAGCTTGAGTCGAGCATGCTAACCATTATACACTGAGATGGATGAGCTTGAGTCGAGCATGCTAACCATTATACACTGAGATGGATGAGCTTGAGTCGAGCATGCTAACCTTTATACACTGAGAGGGATGAGCTTGAGTCGAGCATGCTAACCATGATACACTGAGATGGATGAGCTTGAGTCGAGCATGCTAACCCTTATACACTGAGATGGATGAGCTTGAGTCGAGCATGCTAACCTTTATACACTGAGATGGATGAGCTTGAGTCGAGCATGCTAACCTTTATACACTGAGATGGATGAGCTTGCGTCGAGCATGCTAACCATTATACACTGAGATGGATGAGCTTGAGTCGAGGATGCCAACCATTATACACTGAGATGGATGAGCTTGAGTCGAGCATGCTAACCATTATACACTGAAATGGATGAGCTTGAGTCGAGCATGCTAACCATTATACACTGAGATGGATGAGCTTGAGTCGAGCATGCTAACCCTTATACACTGAGATGGATGAGCTTGAGTCGAGCATGCTAACCTTTATACACTGAGATGGATGAGCTTGAGTCGAGCATGGTAACCTTTATACACTGAGATGGATGAGCTTTAGTCGAGCATGCTAACCATTATACACTGAGATGGATGAGCTTGAGTCGAGCCTGCAAGCCATTACACTGAGATGGATGAGCTTGAGTCGAGCATGGTAACCTTTATACACTGAGATGGATGAGCTTGAGTCGATCATGGTAACCTTTATACACTGAGATGGATGAGCTTGAGGCGAGCATGCTAACCTTTATACACTGAGATGGATGAGCTTGAGTCGAGCATGGTAACCTTTATACACAGATGGATGAGCTTGAGTCGAGCATAATAACCTTCATACACTGAGATGGATGAGCTTGAGTTGAGCATGCTAACCTTTATACACTGAGATGGATGAGCTTGAGTCGAGAATGCTAATCTTTATACACTGAGATGGATGAGCTTGAGTCGAGCATGCTAACCATTATACACTGAGATGGATGAGCTTGAGTCGAGCATGCTAACCATTATACATTGAGATGGATGAGCTTGAGTCGAGCATGGTAACGTTTATACACTGAGATGGATGAGCTTGAGTCGAGCATGCTAACCATTATACACTGAGATGGATGAGCTTGAGTCGAGCATGGTAACCTTTATACACTGAGATGGATGAGCTTGAGTCGGGCATGCTAACCATTATACACTGAGATGGATGAGCTTGAGTCGAGCATGCTAACCCTTATACACTGAGATGGATGAGCTTGAGTCGAGCATGCTAACCTTTATACACTGAGATGGATGAGCTTGAGTCGAGCATGCTAACCTTTATACACTGAGATGGATGAGCTTGCGTCGAGCATGCTAACCATTATACACTGAGATGGATGAGCTTGAGTAGAGGATGCCAATCATTATACACTGAGATGGATGAGTTTGAGTCGAGCATGCTAACCATTATACACTGAGATGGATGAGCTTGAGTCGAGCATGCTAACCATTATACACTGAGATGGATGAGCTTGAGTCGAGCATGCTAACCATTATACACTGAGATGGATGAGCTTGAGTCGAGAATGCTAACCATTATACACTGAGATGGATGAGCTTGAGTCGAGCATGCTAACCATTATACACTGAGATGGATGAGCTTGAGTCGAGCATGCTAACCATTATACACTGAGATGGATGAGCTTGAGTCGAGCATGCTAACCTTTATACACTGAGATGGATGAGCTTGAGTCGAGCATGCTAACCATGATACACTGAGATGGATGAGCTTGAGTCGAGCATGCTAACCTTTATACACTGAGATGGATGAGCTTGAGTCGAGAATGCTAACCATTATACACTGAGATGGATGAGCTTAAGTCGAGCATGCTAACCTTTATACACTGAGATGGATGAGCTTGAGTCGAGCATGCTAACCATTATACACTGAGATGGATGAGCTTGAGTCGAGCATGCTAACCATTATACACTGAGATGGATGAGCTTGAGTCGAGCATGCTAACCATTATACACTGAGATGGATGAGCTTGAGTCGAGCATGCTAACCATTATACATTGAGATGGATGAGCTTGAGTCGAGCATGGTAACCTTTATACACTGAGATGAATGAGCTTGAGTCGAGCATGCTAACCATTATACACTGAGATGGATGAGCTTGAGTCGAGCATGCTAACCATTATACACTGAGATGGATGAGCTTGAGTCGATCATGCTAACCATTATACACTGTGATGGATGAGCTTGAGTCGAGCATGCTAACCATTATACACTGAGATGGATGAGCTTGAGTCGAGCATGGTAACCTTTATACACTGAGATGGACGAGCTTGAGTCGAGCATGCTAACCTTTATACACTGAGATGGATGAGCTTGAGTCGAGCATGCTAACCATTATACACTGAGATGGATGAGCTTGAGTCGAGCATGCTAACCATAATACACTGAGATGGATGAGCTTGAGTCGAGCATGGTAACCTTTATACCCTGAGATGGATGAGCTTGAGTCGAGCATGCTAACCATTATACACTGAGATGGATGAGCTTGAGTCGAGCATGCTAACCATTATACACTGAGATGGATGAGCTTGAGTCGAGCATGCTAACCATTATACATTGAGATGGATGAGCTTGAGTCGAGCATGGTAACGTTTATACACTGAGATGGATGAGCTTGAGTCGAGCATGCTAACCATTATACACTGAGATGGATGAGCTTGAGTCGAGCATGGTAACCTTTACACACTGAGATGGATGAGCTTGAGTCGAGCATGCTAACCATTATACACTGAGATGGATGAGCTTGAGTCGAGCATGCTAACCCTTATACACTGAGATGGATGAGCTTGAGTCGAGCATGCTAACCTTTATACACTGAGATGGATGAGCTTGAGTCGAGCATGCTAACCTTTATACACTGAGATGGATGAGCTTGCGTCGAGCATGCTAACCATTATACACTGAGATGGATGAGCTTGAGGCGAGAATGCTAATCTTTATACACTGAGATGGATGAGCTTGAATCGAGCATGGTAACCTTTATACACTGAGATGGATGAGCTTGAGTCGAGCATGCTAACCTTTATACACTGAGATGGATGAGCTTGAGTCGAGCATGGTAACCTTTATACACTGAGATGGACGAGCTTGAGTCGAGCATGCTAACCTTTATACACTGAGATGGATGAGCTTGAGTCGAGCATGCTAACCATTATACACTGAGATGGATGAGCTTGAGTCGAGCATGCTAACCCTTATACACTGAGATGGATGAGCTTGAGTCGAGCATGCTAACCTTTATACACTGAGATGGATGAGCTTGAGTCGAGCATGCTAACCTTTATACACTGAGATGGATGAGCTTGCGTCGAGCATGCTAACCATTATACACTGAGATGGATGAGCTTGAGTCGAGAATGCTAATCTTTATACACTGAGATGGATGAGCTTGAATCGAGCATGGTAACCTTTATACACTGAGATGGATGAGCTTGAGTCGAGCATGGTAACCTTTATACACTGAGATGGATGAGCTTGAGTCGAGCATGGTAACCTTTATACACTGAGATGGATGAGCTTGAGTCGAGCATGCTAACCATTATACACTGAGATGGATGAGCTTGAGTCGAGCATGCTAACCATTATACACTGAGATGGATGAGCTTGAGTCGAGCATGCTAACCATTATACATTGAGATGGATGAGCTTGAGTCGAGCATGGTAACGTTTATACACTGAGATGGATGAGCTTGAGTCGAGCATGGTAACCATTATACACTGAGATGGATGAGCTTGAGTCGAGCATGGTAACCATTATACACTGAGATGGATGAGCTTGAGTCGAACATGCTAACCATTATACACTGAGATGGATGAGCTTGAATCGAGCATGCTAACCCTTATACACTAAGATGGATGAGCTTGAGTCGAGCATGCTAACCTTTATACACTGAGATGGATGAGCTTGAGTCGAGCATGCTAACCTTTATACACTGAGATGGATGAGCTTGCGTCGAGCATGCTAACCATTATACACTGAGATGGATGAGCTTGAGCCGAGGATGCCAACCATTATACACTGAGATGGATGAGCTTGAGTCGAGCATGCTAACCATTATACACTGAGATGGATGAGCTTGAGTCGAGCATGCTAACCATTATACACTGAGATGGATGAGCTTGAGTCGAGCATGCTAACCATTATACACTGAGATGGATGAGCTTGAGTCGAGAATGCTAACCATTATACACTGAGATGGATGAGCTTGAGTCGAGCATGCTAACCATTATACACTGAGATGGATGAGCTTGAGTCGAGCATGCTAACCATTATACACTGAGATGGATGAGCTTGAGTCGAGCATGCTAACCTTTATACACTGAGAGGGATGAGCTTGAGTCGAGCATGCTAACCATGATACACTGAGATGGATGAGCTTGAGTCGAGCATGCTAACCCTTATACACTGAGATGGATGAGCTTGAGTCGAGCATGCTAACCTTTATACACTGAGATGGATGAGCTTGAGTCGAGCATGCTAACCTTTATACACTGAGATGGATGAGCTTGCGTCGAGCATGCTAACCATTATACACTAAGATGGATGAGCTTGAGTCGAGGATGCCAACCATTATACACTGAGATGGATGAGCTTGAGTCGAGCATGCTAACCATTATACACTGAAATGGATGAGCTTGAGTCGAGCATGCTAACCATTATACACTGAGATGGATGAGCTTGAGTCGAGCATGCTAACCATTATACACTGAGATGGATGAGCTTGAGTCGAGAATGCTAACCATTATACACTGAGATGGATGAGCTTGAGTCGAGCATGCTAACCATTATACACTGAGATGGATGAGCTTGAGTCGAGCATGCTAACCATTATACACTGAGATGGATGAGCTTGAGTCGAGCATGCTAACCTTTATACACTGAGATGGATGAGCTTGAGTCGAGCATGCTAACCATGATACACTTAGATGGATGAGCTTGAGTCGAGCATGCTAACCTTTATACACTGAGATGGATGAGCCTGAGTCGAGAATGCTAACCATTATACACTGAGATGGATGAGCTTAAGTCGAGCATGCTAACCTTTATACACTGAGATGGATGAGCTTGAGTCGAGCATGCTAACCATTATACACTGAGATGGATGAGCTTGAGTCGAGCATGCTAACCATTATACACTGAGATGGATGAGCTTGAGTCGAGCATGCTAACCATTATACACTGAGATGGATGAGCTTGAGTCGAGCATGCTAACCTTTATACACTGAGATGGATGAGCTTGAGTCGAGCATGCTAACCATTATACATTGAGATGGATGAGCTTGAGTCGAGCATGGTAACCATAATACACTGAGATGGATGAGCTTGAGTCGAGCATGGTAACCTTTATACACTGAGATGGATGAGCTTGAGTCGAGCATGTTAACCATTATACACTGAGATGGATGAGCTTGAGTCGAGCATGCTAACCATTATACACTGATATGGATGAGCTTGAGTCGAGCATGCTAACCATTATACACTGAGATGGATGAGCTTGAGTCGAGCATGCTAACCATTATACACTGAGATGGATGAGCTTGAGTCAAGCATGGTAACCTTTATACACTGAGATGGATGAGCTTGAGTCGAGCATGCTAACCTTTATACACTGAGATGGATGAGCTTGAGTCGAGCATGCTAACCTTTATACACTGAGATGGATGAGCTTGAGTCGAGCATGCTAACCATTATACACTGAGATGGATGAGCTTGAGTCGAGGATACCAACCATTATACACTGAGATGGTTGAGCTTGAGTCGAGCATGCTAACCATTATACACTGAGATGGATGAGCTTGAGTCGAGCATGCTAACCATTATACACTGAGATGGATGAGCTTGAGTCGAGCATGCTAACCATTATACACTGAGATGGATGAGCTTGAGTCGAGCATGCTAACCATTATACACTGAGATGGATGAGCTTGAGTCGAGGATGCCAACCATTATACACTGAGATGGATGAGCTTGAGTCGAGCATGCTAACCATTATACACTGAGATGGATGAGCTTGAGTCGAGCATGCTAACCATTATACACTGAGATGGATGAGCTTGAGTCGAGCATGCTAACCATTATACACTGAGATGGATGAGCTTGAGTCGAGAATGCTAACCATTATACACTGAGATGGATGAGCTTGAGTCGAGCATGCTAACCATTATACACTGAGATGGATGAGCTTGAGTCGAGCATGCTAACCATTATACACTGAGATGGATGAGCTTGAGTCGAGCATGCTAACCTTTATACACTGAGATGGATGAGCTTGAGTCGAGCATGCTAACCATGATACACTGAGATGGATGAGCTTGAGTCGAGCATGCTAACCTTTATACACTGAGATGGATGAGCTTGAGTCGAGCATTGTAACGTTTATACACTGAGATGGATGAGCTTGAGTCGAGCATGCTAACCATTATACACTGAGATGGATGAGCTTGAGTCGAGCATGGTAACCTTTATACACTGAGATGGATGAGCTTGAGTCGAGCATGCTAACCATTATACACTGAGATGGATGAGCTTGAGTCGAGCATGCTAACCATTATACACTGAGATGGATGAGCTTGAGTCGAGCATGCTAACCATTATACACTGAGATGGATGAGCTTGAGTCGAGCATGCTAACCTTTATACACTGAGATGGATGAGCTTGAGTCGAGCATGCTAACCATTATACATTGAGATGGATGAGCTTGAGTCGAGCATGCTAACCATTATACACTGAGATGGATGAGCTTGAGTCGAGCATGCTAACCATTATACACTGAGATGGATGAGCTTGAGTCGAGCATGCTAACCATTATACACTGAGATGGATGAGCTTGAGTCGAGGATGCCAACCATTATACACTGAGATGGATGAGCTTGAGTCGAGCATGGTAACCTTTATACACTGAGATGGACGAGCTTGAGTCGAGCATGCTAACCTTTATACACTGAGATGGATGAGCTTGAGTCGAGCATGCTAACCATTATACACTGAGATGGATGAGCTTGAGTCGAGCATGTTAACCATAATACACTGAGATGGATGAGCTTGAGTCGAGCATGGTAACCTTTATACACTGAGATGGATGAGCTTGAGTCGAGCATGCTAACCATTATACACTGAGATGGATGAGCTTGAGTCGAGCATGCTAACCATTATACACTGAGATGGATGAGCTTGAGTCGAGCATGCTAACCATTATACATTGAGATGGATGAGCTTGAGTCGAGCATGGTAACGTTTATACACTGAGATGGATGAGCTTGAGTCGAGCATGCTAACCATTATACACTGAGATGGATGAGCTTGAGTCGAGCATGGTAACCTTTATACACTGAGATGGATGAGCTTGAGTCGAGCATGCTAACCATTATACACTGAGATGGATGAGCTTGAGTCGAGCATGCTAACCATTATACACTGAGATGGATGAGCTTGAGTCGAGCATGCTAACCATTATACACTGAGATGGATGAGCTTGAGTCGAGCATGCTAACCATTATACATTGAGATGGATGAGCTTGAGTCGAGCATGGTAACGTTTATACACTGAGATGGATGAGCTTGAGTCGAGCATGGTAACCATTATACACTGAGATGGATGAGCTTGAGTCGAGCATGGTAACCATTATACACTGAGATGGATGAGCTTGAGTCGAACATGCTAACCATTATACACTGAGATGGATGAGCTTGAATCGAGCATGCTAACCCTTATACACTAAGATGGATGAGCTTGAGTCGAGCATGCTAACCTTTATACACTGAGATGGATGAGCTTGAGTCGAGCATGCTAACCTTTATACACTGAGATGGATGAGCTTGCGTCGAGCATGCTAACCATTATACACTGAGATGGATGAGCTTGAGCCGAGGATGCCAACCATTATACACTGAGATGGATGAGCTTGAGTCGAGCATGCTAACCATTATACACTGAGATGGATGAGCTTGAGTCGAGCATGCTAACCATTATACACTGAGATGGATGAGCTTGAGTCGAGCATGCTAACCATTATACACTGAGATGGATGAGCTTGAGTCGAGAATGCTAACCATTATACACTGAGATGGATGAGCTTGAGTCGAGCATGCTAACCATTATACACTGAGATGGATGAGCTTGAGTCGAGCATGCTAACCATTATACACTGAGATGGATGAGCTTGAGTCGAGCATGCTAACCTTTATACACTGAGAGGGATGAGCTTGAGTCGAGCATGCTAACCATGATACACTGAGATGGATGAGCTTGAGTCGAGCATGCTAACCCTTATACACTGAGATGGATGAGCTTGAGTCGAGCATGCTAACCTTTATACACTGAGATGGATGAGCTTGAGTCGAGCATGCTAACCTTTATACACTGAGATGGATGAGCTTGCGTCGAGCATGCTAACCATTATACACTGAGATGGATGAGCTTGAGTCGAGGATGCCAACCATTATACACTGAGATGGATGAGCTTGAGTCGAGCATGCTAACCATTATACACTGAAATGGATGAGCTTGAGTCGAGCATGCTAACCATTATACACTGAGATGGATGAGCTTGAGTCGAGCATGCTAACCTTTATACACTGAGATGGATGAGCTTGAGTCGAGCATGCTAACCATGATACACTGAGATGGATGAGCTTGAGTCGAGCATGCTAACCTTTATACACTGAGATGGATGAGCCTGAGTCGAGAATGCTAACCATTATACACTGAGATGGATGAGCTTAAGTCGAGCATGCTAACCTTTATACACTGAGATGGATGAGCTTGAGTCGAGCATGCTAACCATTATACACTGAGATGGATGAGCTTGAGTCGAGCATGCTAACCATTATACACTGAGATGGATGAGCTTGAGTCGAGCATGCTAACCATTATACACTGAGATGGATGAGCTTGAGTCGAGCATGCTAACCTTTATACACTGAGATGGATGAGCTTGAGTCGAGCATGCTAACCATTATACATTGAGATGGATGAGCTTGAGTCGAGCATGGTAACCATAATACACTGAGATGGATGAGCTTGAGTCGAGCATGGTAACCTTTATACACTGAGATGGATGAGCTTGAGTCGAGCATGTTAACCATTATACACTGAGATGGATGAGCTTGAGTCGAGCATGCTAACCATTATACACTGATATGGATGAGCTTGAGTCGAGCATGCTAACCATTATACACTGAGATGGATGAGCTTGAGTCGAGCATGCTAACCATTATACACTGAGATGGATGAGCTTGAGTCGAGCATGGTAACCTTTATACACTGAGATGGATGAGCTTGAGTCGAGCATGCTAACCTTTATACACTGAGATGGATGAGCTTGAGTCGAGCATGCTAACCTTTATACACTGAGATGGATGAGCTTGAGTCGAGCATGCTAACCATTATACACTGAGATGGATGAGCTTGAGTCGAGGATACCAACCATTATACACTGAGATGGTTGAGCTTGAGTCGAGCATGCTAACCATTATACACTGAGATGGATGAGCTTGAGTCGAGCATGCTAACCATTATACACTGAGATGGATGAGCTTGAGTCGAGCATGCTAACCATTATACACTGAGATGGATGAGCTTGAGTCGAGCATGCTAACCATTATACACTGAGATGGATGAGCTTGAGTCGAGGATGCCAACCATTATACACTGAGATGGATGAGCTTGAGTCGAGCATGCTAACCATTATACACTGAGATGGATGAGCTTGAGTCGAGCATGCTAACCATTATACACTGAGATGGATGAGCTTGAGTCGAGCATGCTAACCATTATACACTGAGATGGATGAGCTTGAGTCGAGAATGCTAACCATTATACACTGAGATGGATGAGCTTGAGTCGAGCATGCTAACCATTATACACTGAGATGGATGAGCTTGAGTCGAGCATGCTAACCATTATACACTGAGATGGATGAGCTTGAGTCGAGCATGCTAACCTTTATACACTGAGATGGATGAGCTTGAGTCGAGCATGCTAACCATGATACACTGAGATGGATGAGCTTGAGTCGAGCATGCTAACCTTTATACACTGAGATGGATGAGCTTGAGTCGAGCATTGTAACGTTTATACACTGAGATGGATGAGCTTGAGTCGAGCATGCTAACCATTATACACTGAGATGGATGAGCTTGAGTCGAGCATGGTAACCTTTATACACTGAGATGGATGAGCTTGAGTCGAGCATGCTAACCATTATACACTGAGATGGATGAGCTTGAGTCGAGCATGCTAACCATTATACACTGAGATGGATGAGCTTGAGTCGAGCATGCTAACCATTATACACTGAGATGGATGAGCTTGAGTCGAGCATGCTAACCTTTATACACTGAGATGGATGAGCTTGAGTCGAGCATGCTAACCATTATACATTGAGATGGATGAGCTTGAGTCGAGCATGCTAACCATTATACACTGAGATGGATGAGCTTGAGTCGAGCATGCTAACCATTATACACTGAGATGGATGAGCTTGAGTCGAGCATGCTAACCATTATACACTGAGATGGATGAGCTTGAGTCGAGGATGACAACCATTATACACTGAGATGGATGAGCTTGAGTCGAGCATGGTAACCTTTATACACTGAGATGGACGAGCTTGAGTCGAGCATGCTAACCTTTATACACTGAGATGGATGAGCTTGAGTCGAGCATGCTAACCATTATACACTGAGATGGATGAGCTTGAGTCGAGCATGTTAACCATAATACACTGAGATGGATGAGCTTGAGTCGAGCATGGTAACCTTTATACACTGAGATGGATGAGCTTGAGTCGAGCATGCTAACCATTATACACTGAGATGGATGAGCTTGAGTCGAGCATGCTAACCATTATACACTGAGATGGATGAGCTTGAGTCGAGCATGCTAACCATTATACATTGAGATGGATGAGCTTGAGTCGAGCATGGTAACGTTTATACACTGAGATGGATGAGCTTGAGTCGAGCATGCTAACCATTATACACTGAGATGGATGAGCTTGAGTCGAGCATGGTAACCTTTATACACTGAGATGGATGAGCTTGAGTCGAGCATGCTAACCATTATACACTGAGATGGATGAGCTTGAGTCGAGCATGCTAACCATTATACACTGAGATGGATGAGCTTGAGTCGAGCATGCTAACCATTATACACTGAGATGGATGAGCTTGAGTCGAGCATGCTAACCATTATACATTGAGATGGATGAGCTTGAGTCGAGCATGGTAACGTTTATACACTGAGATGGATGAGCTTGAGTCGAGCATGGTAACCATTATACACTGAGATGGATGAGCTTGAGTCGAGCATGGTAACCATTATACACTGAGATGGATGAGCTTGAGTCGAACATGCTAACCATTATACACTGAGATGGATGAGCTTGAATCGAGCATGCTAACCCTTATACACTAAGATGGATGAGCTTGAGTCGAGCATGCTAACCTTTATACACTGAGATGGATGAGCTTGAGTCGAGCATGCTAACCTTTATACACTGAGATGGATGAGCTTGCGTCGAGCATGCTAACCATTATACACTGAGATGGATGAGCTTGAGCCGAGGATGCCAACCATTATACACTGAGATGGATGAGCTTGAGTCGAGCATGCTAACCATTATACACTGAGATGGATGAGCTTGAGTCGAGCATGCTAACCATTATACACTGAGATGGATGAGCTTGAGTCGAGCATGCTAACCATTATACACTGAGATGGATGAGCTTGAGTCGAGAATGCTAACCATTATACACTGAGATGGATGAGCTTGAGTCGAGCATGCTAACCATTATACACTGAGATGGATGAGCTTGAGTCGAGCATGCTAACCATTATACACTGAGATGGATGAGCTTGAGTCGAGCATGCTAACCTTTATACACTGAGAGGGATGAGCTTGAGTCGAGCATGCTAACCATGATACACTGAGATGGATGAGCTTGAGTCGAGCATGCTAACCCTTATACACTGAGATGGATGAGCTTGAGTCGAGCATGCTAACCTTTATACACTGAGATGGATGAGCTTGAGTCGAGCATGCTAACCTTTATACACTGAGATGGATGAGCTTGCGTCGAGCATGCTAACCATTATACACTGAGATGGATGAGCTTGAGTCGAGGATGCCAACCATTATACACTGAGATGGATGAGCTTGAGTCGAGCATGCTAACCATTATACACTGAAATGGATGAGCTTGAGTCGAGCATGCTAACCATTATACACTGAGATGGATGAGCTTGAGTCGAGCATGCTAACCATTATACACTGAGATGGATGAGCTTGAGTCGAGAATGCTAACCATTATACACTGAGATGGATGAGCTTGAGTCGAGCATGCTAACCATTATACACTGAGATGGATGAGCTTGAGTCGAGCATGCTAACCATTATACACTGAGATGGATGAGCTTGAGTCGAGCATGCTAACCTTTATACACTGAGATGGATGAGCTTGAGTCGAGCATGCTAACCATGATACACTGAGATGGATGAGCTTGAGTCGAGCATGCTAACCTTTATACACTGAGATGGATGAGCCTGAGTCGAGAATGCTAACCATTATACACTGAGATGGATGAGCTTAAGTCGAGCATGCTAACCTTTATACACTGAGATGGATGAGCTTGAGTCGAGCATGCTAACCATTATACACTGAGATGGATGAGCTTGAGTCGAGCATGCTAACCATTATACACTGAGATGGATGAGCTTGAGTCGAGCATGCTAACCATTATACACTGAGATGGATGAGCTTGAGTCGAGCATGCTAACCTTTATACACTGAGATGGATGAGCTTGAGTCGAGCATGCTAACCATTATACATTGAGATGGATGAGCTTGAGTCGAGCATGGTAACCATAATACACTGAGATGGATGAGCTTGAGTCGAGCATGGTAACCTTTATACACTGAGATGGATGAGCTTGAGTCGAGCATGTTAACCATTATACACTGAGATGGATGAGCTTGAGTCGAGCATGCTAACCATTATACACTGAGATGGATGAGCTTGAGTCGAGCATGCTAACCATTATACACTGAGATGGATGAGCTTGAGTCGAGCATGCTAACCATTATACACTGAGATGGATGAGCTTGAGTCGAGCATGGTAACCTTTATACACTGAGATGGATGAGCTTGAGTCGAGCATGCTAACCTTTATACACTGAGATGGATGAGCTTGAGTCGAGCATGCTAACCTTTATACACTGAGATGGATGAGCTTGAGTCGAGCATGCTAACCATTATACACTGAGATGGATGAGCTTGAGTCGAGGATACCAACCATTATACACTGAGATGGTTGAGCTTGAGTCGAGCATGCTAACCATTATACACTGAGATGGATGAGCTTGAGTCGAGCATGCTAACCATTATACACTGAGATGGATGAGCTTGAGTCGAGCATGCTAACCATTATACACTGAGATGGATGAGCTTGAGTCGAGCATGCTAACCATTATACACTGAGATGGATGAGCTTGAGTCGAGGATGCCAACCATTATACACTGAGATGGATGAGCTTGAGTCGAGCATGCTAACCATTATACACTGAGATGGATGAGCTTGAGTCGAGCATGCTAACCATTATACACTGAAATGGATGAGCTTGAGTCGAGCATGCTAACCATTATACACTGAGATGGATGAGCTTGAGTCGAGCATGCTAACCATTATACACTGAGATGGATGAGCTTGAGTCGAGAATGCTAACCATTATACACTGAGATGGATGAGCTTGAGTCGAGCATGCTAACCATTATACACTGAGATGGATGAGCTTGAGTCGAGCATGCTAACCATTATACACTGAGATGGATGAGCTTGAGTCGAGCATGCTAACCTTTATACACTGAGATGGATGAGCTTGAGTCGAGCATGCTAACCATGATACACTGAGATGGATGAGCTTGAGTCGAGCATGCTAACCTTTATACACTGAGATGGATGAGCCTGAGTCGAGAATGCTAACCATTATACACTGAGATGGATGAGCTTAAGTCGAGCATGCTAACCTTTATACACTGAGATGGATGAGCTTGAGTCGAGCATGCTAACCATTATACACTGAGATGGATGAGCTTGAGTCGAGCATGCTAACCATTATACACTGAGATGGATGAGCTTGAGTCGAGCATGCTAACCATTATACACTGAGATGGATGAGCTTGAGTCGAGCATGCTAACCTTTATACACTGAGATGGATGAGCTTGAGTCGAGCATGCTAACCATTATACATTGAGATGGATGAGCTTGAGTCGAGCATGGTAACCATAATACACTGAGATGGATGAGCTTGAGTCGAGCATGGTAACCTTTATACACTGAGATGGATGAGCTTGAGTCGAGCATGTTAACCATTATACACTGAGATGGATGAGCTTGAGTCGAGCATGCTAACCATTATACACTGAGATGGATGAGCTTGAGTCGAGCATGCTAACCATTATACACTGAGATGGATGAGCTTGAGTCGAGCATGCTAACCATTATACACTGAGATGGATGAGCTTGAGTCGAGCATGGTAACCTTTATACACTGAGATGGATGAGCTTGAGTCGAGCATGCTAACCTTTATACACTGAGATGGATGAGCTTGAGTCGAGCATGCTAACCTTTATACACTGAGATGGATGAGCTTGAGTCGAGCATGCTAACCATTATACACTGAGATGGATGAGCTTGAGTCGAGGATACCAACCATTATACACTGAGATGGTTGAGCTTGAGTCGAGCATGCTAACCATTATACACTGAGATGGATGAGCTTGAGTCGAGCATGCTAACCATTATACACTGAGATGGATGAGCTTGAGTCGAGCATGCTAACCATTATACACTGAGATGGATGAGCTTGAGTCGAGCATGCTAACCATTATACACTGAGATGGATGAGCTTGAGTCGAGGATGCCAACCATTATACACTGAGATGGATGAGCTTGAGTCGAGCATGCTAACCATTATACACTGAGATGGATGAGCTTGAGTCGAGCATGCTAACCATTATACACTGAGATGGATGAGCTTGAGTCGGGCATGCTAACCATTATACACTGAGATGGATGAGCTTGAGTCGAGAATGCTAACCATTATACACTGAGATGGATGAGCTTGAGTCGAGCATGCTAACCATTATACACTGAGATGGATGAGCTTGAGTCGAGCATGCTAACCATTATACACTGAGATGGATGAGCTTGAGTCGAGCATGCTAACCTTTATACACTGAGATGGATGAGCTTGAGTCGAGCATGCTAACCATGATACACTGAGATGGATGAGCTTGAGTCGAGCATGCTAACCTTTATACACTGAGATGGATGAGCTTGAGTCGAGCATTGTAACGTTTATACACTGAGATGGATGAGCTTGAGTCGAGCATGCTAACCATTATACACTGAGATGGATGAGCTTGAGTCGAGCATGCTAACCTTTATACACTGAGATGGATGAGCTTGAGTCGAGCATGCTAACCATTATACACTGAGATGGATGAGCTTGAGTCGAGCATGCTAACCATTATACACTGAGATGGATGAGCTTGAGTCGAGCATGCTAACCATTATACACTGAGATGGATGAGCTTGAGTCGAGCATGCTAACCTTTATACACTGAGATGGATGAGCTTGAGTCGAGCATGCTAACCATTATACATTGAGATGGATGAGCTTGAGTCGAGCATGCTAACCATTATACACTGAGATGGATGAGCTTGAGTCGAGCATGCTAACCATTATACACTGAGATGGATGAGCTTGAGTCGAGCATGCTAACCATTATACACTGAGATGGATGAGCTTGAGTCGAGGATGCCAACCATTATACACTGAGATGGATGAGCTTGAGTCGAGCATGGTAACCTTTATACACTGAGATGGACGAGCTTGAGTCGAGCATGCTAACCTTTATACACTGAGATGGATGAGCTTGAGTCGAGCATGCTAACCATTATACACTGAGATGGATGAGCTTGAGTCGAGCATGTTAACCATAATACACTGAGATGGATGAGCTTGAGTCGAGCATGGTAACCTTTATACACTGAGATGGATGAGCTTGAGTCGAGCATGCTAACCATTATACACTGAGATGGATGAGCTTGAGTCGAGCATGCTAACCATTATACACTGAGATGGATGAGCTTGAGTCGAGCATGCTAACCATTATACATTGAGATGGATGAGCTTGAGTCGAGCATGGTAACGTTTATACACTGAGATGGATGAGCTTGAGTCGAGCATGCTAACCATTATACACTGAGATGGATGAGCTTGAGTCGAGCATGGTAACCTTTATACACTGAGATGGATGAGCTTGAGTCGAGCATGCTAACCATTATACACTGAGATGGATGAGCTTGAGTCGAGCATGCTAACCATTATACACTGAGATGGATGAGCTTGAGTCGAGCATGCTAACCATTATACACTGAGATGGATGAGCTTGAGTCGAGCATGCTAACCATTATACATTGAGATGGATGAGCTTGAGTCGAGCATGGTAACGTTTATACACTGAGATGGATGAGCTTGAGTCGAGCATGGTAACCATTATACACTGAGATGGATGAGCTTGAGTCGAGCATGGTAACCATTATACACTGAGATGGATGAGCTTGAGTCGAACATGCTAACCATTATACACTGAGATGGATGAGCTTGAATCGAGCATGCTAACCCTTATACACTAAGATGGATGAGCTTGAGTCGAGCATGCTAACCTTTATACACTGAGATGGATGAGCTTGAGTCGAGCATGCTAACCTTTATACACTGAGATGGATGAGCTTGCGTCGAGCATGCTAACCATTATACACTGAGATGGATGAGCTTGAGCCGAGGATGCCAACCATTATACACTGAGATGGATGAGCTTGAGTCGAGCATGCTAACCATTATACACTGAGATGGATGAGCTTGAGTCGAGCATGCTAACCATTATACACTGAGATGGATGAGCTTGAGTCGAGCATGCTAACCATTATACACTGAGATGGATGAGCTTGAGTCGAGAATGCTAACCATTATACACTGAGATGGATGAGCTTGAGTCGAGCATGCTAACCATTATACACTGAGATGGATGAGCTTGAGTCGAGCATGCTAACCATTATACACTGAGATGGATGAGCTTGAGTCGAGCATGCTAACCTTTATACACTGAGAGGGATGAGCTTGAGTCGAGCATGCTAACCATGATACACTGAGATGGATGAGCTTGAGTCGAGCATGCTAACCCTTATACACTGAGATGGATGAGCTTGAGTCGAGCATGCTAACCTTTATACACTGAGATGGATGAGCTTGAGTCGAGCATGCTAACCTTTATACACTGAGATGGATGAGCTTGCGTCGAGCATGCTAACCATTATACACTGAGATGGATGAGCTTGAGTCGAGGATGCCAACCATTATACACTGAGATGGATGAGCTTGAGTCGAGCATGCTAACCATTATACACTGAAATGGATGAGCTTGAGTCGAGCATGCTAACCATTATACACTGAGATGGATGAGCTTGAGTCGAGCATGCTAACCATTATACACTGAGATGGATGAGCTTGAGTCGAGAATGCTAACCATTATACACTGAGATGGATGAGCTTGAGTCGAGCATGCTAACCATTATACACTGAGATGGATGAGCTTGAGTCGAGCATGCTAACCATTATACACTGAGATGGATGAGCTTGAGTCGAGCATGCTAACCTTTATACACTGAGATGGATGAGCTTGAGTCGAGCATGCTAACCATGATACACTGAGATGGATGAGCTTGAGTCGAGCATGCTAACCTTTATACACTGAGATGGATGAGCCTGAGTCGAGAATGCTAACCATTATACACTGAGATGGATGAGCTTAAGTCGAGCATGCTAACCTTTATACACTGAGATGGATGAGCTTGAGTCGAGCATGCTAACCATTATACACTGAGATGGATGAGCTTGAGTCGAGCATGCTAACCATTATACACTGAGATGGATGAGCTTGAGTCGAGCATGCTAACCATTATACACTGAGATGGATGAGCTTGAGTCGAGCATGCTAACCTTTATACACTGAGATGGATGAGCTTGAGTCGAGCATGCTAACCATTATACATTGAGATGGATGAGCTTGAGTCGAGCATGGTAACCATAATACACTGAGATGGATGAGCTTGAGTCGAGCATGGTAACCTTTATACACTGAGATGGATGAGCTTGAGTCGAGCATGTTAACCATTATACACTGAGATGGATGAGCTTGAGTCGAGCATGCTAACCATTATACACTGAGATGGATGAGCTTGGGTCGAGCATGCTAACCATTATACACTGAGATGGATGAGCTTGAGTCGAGCATGCTAACCATTATACACTGAGATGGATGAGCTTGAGTCGAGCATGCTAACCATTATACACT
Source organism: Bathymodiolus brooksi (assembly GCA_963680875.1). Lineage (NCBI taxonomy): Eukaryota > Metazoa > Mollusca > Bivalvia > Mytilida > Modiolidae > Bathymodiolus > Bathymodiolus brooksi. The sequence continues at coordinate 117,068,548 of OY804583.1, read as the reverse complement.
GAGATGGATGAGCTTGAGTCGAGAATGCTAACCTTTATACACTGAGATGGATGAGCTTGAGTCGAGCATGCTAACCATTATACACTGAGATGGATGAGCTTGAGTCGAGCATGCTAACCATTATACACTGAGATGGATGAGCTTGAGTCGAGGATACCAACCATTATACACTGAGATGGTTGAGCTTGAGTCGAGCATGCTAACCATGATACACTGAGATGGATGAGCTTGAGTCGAGCATGCTAACCTTTATACACTGAGATGGATGAGCTTGAGTCGAGCATGCTAACCATTATACACTGAGATGGATGAGCTTGAGTCGAGCATGGTAACCTTTATACACTGAGATGGATGAGCTTGAGTCGAGCATGCTAACCATTATACACTGAGATGGATGAGCTTGAGTCGAGCATGCTAACCATTATACACTGAGATGGATGAGCTTGAGTCGAGCATGCTAACCATTATACACTGAGATGGATGAGCTTGAGTCGAGCATGCTAACCATTATACACTGAGATGGATGAGCTTGAGTCGAGAATGCTAACCATTATACATTGAGATGGATGAGCTTGAGTCGAGCATTGTAACGTTTATACACTGAGATGGATGAGCTTGAGTCGAGCATGCTAACCATTATACACTGAGATGGATGAGCTTGAGTCGAGCATGCTAACCATTATACACTGAGATGGATGAGCTTAAGTCGAGCATGCTAACCTTTATACACTGAGATGGATGAGCTTGAGTCGAGCATGCTAACCTTTATACACTGAGATGGATGAGCTTGAGTCGAGCATGCTAACCATTATACATTGAGATGGATGAGCTTGAGTCGAGCATGCTAACCATTATACACTGAGATGGATGAGCTGGAGTCGAGCATGTTAACCATAATACACTGAGATGGATGAGCTTGAGTCGAGCATGCTAACCATTATACACTGAGATGGATGAGCTTGAGTCGAGCATGCTAACCATTATACACTGAGATGGATGAGCTTGAGTCGAGCATGGTAACCTTTATACACTGAGATGGACGAGCTTGAGTCGAGCATGCTAACCTTTATACACTGAGATGGATGAGCTTGAGTCGAGCATGGTAACCTTTATACACTGAGATGGATGAGCTTGAGTCGAGCATGCTAACCTTTATACACTGAGATGGATGAGCTTGAGTCGAGCATGCTAACCATTATACACTGAGATGGATGAGCTTGAGTCGAGCATGCTAACCATTATACATTGAGATGGATGAGCTTGAGTCGAGCATGGTAACGTTTATACACTGAGATGGATGAGCTTGAGTCGAACATGCTAACCATTATACACTGAGATGGATGAGCTTGAGTCGAGCATGGTAACCTTTATACACTGAGATGGATGAGCTTGAGTCAAGCATGCTAACCATTATACACTGAGATGGATGAGCTTGAGTCGAGCATGCTAACCCTTATACACTGAGATGGATGAGCTTGAGTCGAGCATGCTAACCTTTATACACTGAGATGGATGAGCTTGAGTCGAGCATGCTAACCTTTATACACTGAGATGGATGAGCTTGCGTCGAGCATGCTAACCATTATACACTGAGATGGATGAGCTTGAGTCGAGGATACCAACCATTATACACTGAGATGGATGAGCTTGAGTCGAGCATGCTAACCATTATACACTGAGATCGATGAGCTTTAGTCGAGCATGCTAACCTTTATACACTGAGATGGATGAGCTTGAGTCGAGAATGCTAACCATTATACACTGAGATGGATGAGCTTAAGTCGAGCATGCTAACCTTTATACACTGAGATGGATGAGCTTGAGTCGAGCATGCTAACCATTATACACTGAGATGGATGAGCTTGAGTTGAGCATGCTAACCATTATACACTGAGATGGATGAGCTTGAGTCGAGCATGCTAACCATTATACACTGAGATGGATGAGCTTGAGTCGAGCATGCTAACCTTTATACACTGAGATGGATGAGCTTGAGTCGAGCATGCTAACCATTATACATTGAGATGGATGAGCTTGAGTCGAGCATGGTAACCTTTATACACTGAGATGAATGAGCTTGAGTCGAGCATGCTAACCATTATACACTGAGATGGATGAGCTGGAGTCGAGCATGCTAACCATTATACACTGAGATGGATGAGCTTGAGTCGAGCATGCTAACCATTATACACTGAGATGGATGAGCTTGAGTCGAGCATGCTAACCATTATACACTGAGATGGATGAGCTTGAGTCGAGCATGGTAACCTTTATACACTGAGATGGACGAGCTTGAGTCGAGCATGCTAACCTTTATACACTGAGATGGATGAGCTTGAGTCGAGCATGGTAACCTTTATACACTGAGATGGATGAGCTTGAGTCGAGCATGGTAACCTTTATACACTGAGATGGATGAGCTTGAGTCGAGCATGCTAACCATTATACACTGAGATGGATGAGCTTGAGTCGAGCATGCTAACCATTATACATTGAGATGGATGAGCTTGAGTCGAGCATGGTAACGTTTATACACTGAGATGGATGAGCTTGAGTCGAACATGCTAACCATTATACACTGAGATGGATGAGCTTGAGTCGAGCATGGTAACCTTTATACACTGAGATGGATGAGCTTGAGTCGAGCATGCTAACCATTATACACTGAGATGGATGAGCTTGAGTCGAGCATGCTAACCCTTATACACTGAGATGGATGAGCTTGAGTCGAGCATGCTAACCTTTATACACTGAGATGGATGAGCTTGAGTCTAGCATGCTAACCTTTATACACTGAGATGGATGAGCTTGCGTCGAGCATGCTAACCATTATACACTGAGATGGATGAGCTTGAGTCGAGGATACCAACCATTATACACTGAGATGGATGAGCTTGAGTCGAGCATGCTAACCATTATACACTGAGATGGATGAGCTTGAGTCGAGCATGCTAACCATTATACACTGAGATGGATGAGCTTGAGTCGAGCATGCTAACCATTATACACTGAGATGGATGAGCTTGAGTCGAGCATGCTAACCATTATACACTGAGATGGATGAGCTTGAGTCGAGGATGCCAACCATTATACACTGAGATGGATGAGCTTGAGTCGAGCATGCTAACCATTATACACTGAGATGGATGAGCTTGAGTCGAGCATGCTAACCATTATACACCGAGATGGATGAGCTTGAGTCGAGCATGCTAACCATTATACACTGAGATGGATGAGCTTGAGTCGAGCATGCTAACCATTATACACTGAGATGGATGAGCTTGAGTCGAGAATGCTAACCATTATACACTGAGATGGATGAGCTTGAGTCGAGCATGCTAACCATTATACACTGAGATGGATGAGCTTGAGTCGAGCATGCTAACCATTATACACTGAGATGGATGAGCTTGAGTCGAGCATGCTAACCTTTATACACTGAGATGGATGAGCTTGAGTCGAGCATGCTAACCATGATACACTGAGATGGATGAGCTTGAGTCGAGCATGCTAACCTTTATACACTGAGATGGATGAGCTTGAGTCGAGCATGCTAACCATTATACACTGAGATGGATAAGCTTGAGTCGAGCATGCTAACCATTATACACTGAGATGGATGAGCTTGTGTCGAGCATGCTAACCATTATACACTGAGATGGATGAGCTTGAGTCGAGCATGATAACCATTATACACTGAGATGGATGAGCTTGAGTCGAGCATGCTAACCATTATACATTGAGATGGATGAGCTTGAGTCGAGCATGGTAACGTTTATACACTGAGATGGATGAGCTTGAGTCGAGCATGCTAACCATTATACACTGAGATGGATGAGCTTGAGTCGAGCATGGTAACCTTTATACACTGAGATGGATGAGCTTGAGTCGAGCATGCTAACCATTATACACTGAGATGGATGAGCTTGAGTCGAGCATGCTAACCATTATACACTGAGATGGATGAGCTTGAGTCGAGCATGCTAACCATTATACATTGAGATGGATGAGCTTGATTCGAGCATGGTAACGTTTATACACTGAGATGGATGAGCTTGAGTCGAGCATGCTAACCATTATACACTGAGATGGATGAGCTTGAGTCGAGCATGGTAACCTTTATACACTGAGATGGATGAGCTTGAGTCGAGCATGCTAACCATTATACACTGAGATGGATGAGCTTGAGTCGAGAATGCTAACCATTATACACTGAGATGGATGAGCTTGAGTCGAGCATGCTAACCATTATACACTGAGATGGATGAGCTTGAGTCGAGCATGCTAACCTTTATACACTGAGATGGATGAGCTTGAGTCGAGCATGCTAACCATGATACACTGAGATGGATGAGCTTGAGTCGAGCATGCTAACCTTTATACACTGAGATGGATGAGCTTGAGTCGAGCATGCTAACCATTATACACTGAGATGGATAAGCTTGAGTCGGGCATGCTAACCTTTATACACTGAGATGGATGAGCTTGAGTCGAGCATGGTAACCTTTATACACTGAGATGGATGAGCTTGAGTCGAGCATGCTAACCATTATACACTGAGATGGATGAGCTTGAGTCGAGCATGCTAACCATTATACACTGAGATGGATGAGCTTGAGTCGAGCATGCTAACCATTATACACTGAGATGGATGAGCTTGAGTCGAGCATGCTAACCTTTATACACTGAGATGGATGAGCTTGAGTCGAGCATGCTAACCATGATACACTGAGATGGATGAGCTTGAGTCGAGCATGCTAACCTTTATACACTGAGATGGATGAGCTTGAGTCGAGCATGCTAACCATTATACACTGAGATGGATAAGCTTGAGTCGGGCATGCTAACCTTTATACACTGAGATGGATGAGCTTGAGTCGAGCATGCTAACCATTATACACTGAGATGGATGAGCTTGAGTCGAGCATGCTAACCATTATACACTGAGATGGATGAGCTTGAGTCGAGCATGCTAACCATTATACACTGAGATGGATGAGCTTGATTCGAGCATGCTTACCATTATACATTGAGATGGATGAGCTTGAGTCGAGCATGCTAACCTTTATACACTGAGATGGATGAGCTTGAGTCGAGCATGCTAACCATTATACACTGAGATGGATGAGCTTGAGTCGAGCATGCTAACCATTATACACTGAGATGGATGAGCTTGAGTCGAGCATGCTAACCATTATACATTGAGATGGATGAGCTTGAGTCGAGCATGGTAACGTTTATACACTGAGATGGATGAGCTTGAGTCGAGCATGCTAACCATTATACACTGAGATGGATGAGCTTGAGTCGAGCATGGTAACCTTTATACACTGAGATGGATGAGCTTGAGTCGAGCATGCTAACCATTATACACTGAGATGGATGAGCTTGAGTCGAGCATGCTAACCATTATACACTGAGATGGATGAGCTTGAGTCGAGCATGCTAACCATTATACATTGAGATGGATGAGTTTGAGTCGAGCATGGTAACATTTATACACTGAGATGGATGAGCTTGAGTCGAGCATGCTAACCATTATTCACTGAGATGGATGAGCTTGAGTCGAGCATGGTAACCTTTATACACTGAGATGGATGAGCTTGAGTCGAGCATGCTAACCATTATACACTGAGATGGATGAGCTTGAGTCGAGCATGCTAACCATTATACACTGAGATGGATGAGCTTGAGTCGAGCATGCTAACCATTATACACTGAGATGGATGAGCTTGAGTCGAGCATGCTAACCATTATACACTGAGATGGATGAGCTTGATTCGAGCATGCTTACCATTATACATTGAGATGGATGAGCTTGAGTCGAGCATGCTAACCTTTATTCACTGAGATGGATGAGCTTGAGTCGAGCATGCTAACCATTATACACTGAGATGGATGAGCTTGAGTCGAGCATGCTAACCATTATACACTGAGATGGATGAGCTTGAGTCGAGCATGCTAACCATTATACATTGAGATGGATGAGCTTGAGTCGAGCATGGTAACGTTTATACACTGAGATGGATGAGCTTGAGTCGAGCATGCTAACCATTATACACTGAGATGGATGAGCTTGAGTCGAGCATGGTAACCTTTATACACTGAGATGGATGAGCTTGAGTCGAGCATGCTAACCATTATACACTGAGATGGATGAGCTTGAGTCGAGCATGCTAACCATTATACACTGAGATGGATGAGCTTGAGTCGAGCATGCTAACCATTATACATTGAGATGGATGAGTTTGAGTCGAGCATGGTAACATTTATACACTGAGATGGATGAGCTTGAGTCGAGCATGCTAACCATTATTCACTGAGATGGATGAGCTTGAGTCGAGCATGGTAACCTTTATACACTGAGATGGATGAGCTTGAGTCGAGCATGCTAACCATTATACACTGAGATGGATGAGCTTGAGTCGAGCATGCTAACCCTTATACACTGAGATGGATGAGCTTGAGTCGAGCATGCTAACCTTTATACACTGAGATGGATGAACTTGAGTCGAGCATGCTAACGTTTATACACTGAGATGGATGAGCTTGAGTCGAGGATACCAACCATTATACACTGAGGTGGATGAGCTTGAGTCGAGCATGCTAACCATTATACACTGAGATGGATGAGCTTGAGTCGAGCATGCTAACCATTATACACTGAGATGGATGAGCTTGAGTCGAGCATGCTAACCATTATACACTGAGATGGATGAGCTTGAGTCGAGCATGCTAACCATTATACACTGAGATGGATGAGCTTGAGTCGAGCATGCCAACCATTATACACTGAGATGGATGAGTTTGAGTCGAGCATGCTAACCATTATACACTGAGATGGATGAGCTTGAGTCGAGCATGCTAACCATTATACACTGAGATGGATGAGCTTGAGTCGAGCATGCTAACCATTATACACTGAGATGGATGAGCTTGAGTCGAGAATGCTAACCATTATACACTGAGATGGATGAGCTTGAGTCGAGCATGCTAACCATTATACACTGAGATGGATGAGCTTGAGTCGAGCATGCTAACCATTATACACTGAGATGGATGAGCTTGAGTCGAGCATGCTAACCTTTATACACTGAGATGGATGAGCCTGAGTCGAGCATGCTAACCATGATACCCTGAGATGGATGAGCTTGAGTCGAGCATGCTAACCTTTATACACTGAGATGGATGAGCTTGAGTCGAGCATGCTAACCATTATACACTGAGATGGATAAGCTTGAGTCGAGCATGCTAACCTTTATACACTGAGATGGATGAGCTTGAGTCGAGCATGCTAACCATTATACACTGAGATGGATGAGCTTGAGTCGAGCATGCTAACCATTATACACTGAGATGGATGAGCTTGAGTCGAGCATGCTAACCATTATACACTGAGATGGATGAGCTTGAGTCGAGCATGCTAACCATTATACACTGAGATGGATGAGCTTGAGTCGAGCATGCTAACCATTATACATTGAGATGGATGAGCTTGAGTCGAGCATGCTAACCTTTATACACTGAGATGGATGAGCTTGAGTCGAGCATGCTAACCATTATACACTGAGATGGATGAGCTTGAGTCGAGCATGCTAACCATTATACACTGAGATGGATGAGCTTGAGTCGAGCATGCTAACCATTATACATTGAGATGGATGAGCTTGAGTCGAGCATGGTAACGTTTATACACTGAGATGGATGAGCTTGAGTCGAGCATGCTAACCATGATACCCTGAGATGGATGAGCTTGAGTCGAGCATGCTAACCTTTATACACTGAGATGGATGAGCTTGAGTCGAGCATGCTAACCATTATACACTGAGATGGATAAGCTTGAGTCGAGCATGCTAACCTTTATACACTGAGATGGATGAGCTTGCGTCGAGCATGCTAACCATTATACACTGAGATGGATGAGCTTGAGTCGAGCATGCCAACCATTATACACTGAGATGGATGAGCTTGAGTCGAGCATGCTAACCATTATACACTGAGATGGATAAGCTTGAGTCGAGCATGCTAACCTTTATACACTGAGATGGATGAGCTTGAGTCGAGCATGCTAACCATTATACACTGAGATGGATGAGCTTGAGTCGAGCATGCTAACCATTATACACTGAGATGGATGAGCTTGAGTCGAGCATGCTAACCATTATACACTGAGATGGATGAGCTTGAGTCGAGCATGCTAACCATTATACATTGAGATGGATGAGCTTGAGTCGAGCATGCTAACCTTTATACACTGAGATGGATGAGCTTGAGTCGAGCATGCTAACCATTATACACTGAGATGGATGAGCTTGAGTCGAACATGCTAACCATTATACACTGAGATGGATGAGCTTGAGTCGAGCATGCTAACCATTATACATTGAGATGGATGAGCTTGAGTCGAGCATGGTAACCTTTATACACTGAGATGGATGAGCTTGAGTCGAGCATGCTAACCATTATACACTGAGATGGATGAGCTTGAGTCGAGCATGCTAACCCTTATACACTGAGATGGATGCGCTTGAGTCGAGCATGCTAACCTTTATACACTGAGATGGATGAGCTTGAGTCGAGCATGCTAACCTTTATACACTGAGATGGATGAGCTTGCGTCGAGCATGCTAACCATTATACACTGAGATGGATGAGCTTGAGTCGAGCATGCCAACCATTATACACTGAGATGGATGAGCTTGAGTCGAGCATGCTAACCATTATACACTGAGATGGATGAGCTTGAGTCGAGCATGCTAACCATTATACACTGAGATGGATGAGCTTGAGTCGAGCATGCTAACCAATATACATTGA